>JARHVA010001413.1:3182500-3277500 GCA_037957365.1 Torreya grandis | reverse complement strand
TTGGGAATGTAGCATGGTTGGCTAGGACCAAGTTGAGTCAGTTGAAGCAAGTGGGAGAGATGAGAAAGTATATCTATTCTTTCCAAATCCTTTTGTTGGAGGCCACCAACATGTCATAGTTAGATAAGTTATTTCAATTTACTCATGGTCTTCAGTCATGGCCTTAGGTGAAGTTCTATCAATGTGAAGTGTTCAATGTTAGCGAAGCAATTAATATAGTAGATTATCTCTTGGATTTTAGAGAGGGTTTTTCATCCAAAATCACCTTAGGCCCTTGTGTATCCATGGGTGGAAGCATTGGTAATGGGTTGAGTAATTCTTTAGGGAAACCCTTTGGTGACCAGGGAAGGAAGGCTACTCTGGGGTCACCAGTGGGATCTTGAAATTCTTATAGCACTTCCATGGGTGGCAAGAAGAAGTTACTAGTTGGAGAGTCAAGTAGGAAGTAGTTCCATTTAAGGTGTTAGACATGTGGTGGGAATCACTACAACTGAGATTATCCAAAGTGGTAGGGGGTGTTTGTAGTTCAGATGGAAGAGCCAGATGAATAGTGTGAGAAGATGATGTGTGTGCTCAAGGGAGCTCAATACTTGGTAAAGCTTGGGGTTCAAAGGTTGTTTATATAACTTGTTGGGGTTTATTATTGTGGAAGGGGTGATCTATGTTTGAAAACCTCTTAATTCTCATAGACTCAGGTTGTCCTATAGTTGGAAGTTAGCTAGTTAGCCTTAGAAACTTGGCTTATAAACCTATAGAGGTTCAAGTAGGATTATATTAGTTACAAGCCATCCATTTTGTGTTGAGATAGGGTTTACCCAGGAAGGGTAAAGTGATAGTTTTTCCCCATCCTAGAGTTCTTTTATGTTGGATCTATTGTAGATGTGCATGAAAAATATTGTGTAAAGGAGTGAGATTGGGAAGATAAAAGGGGTGTCAAGTTGAGTATGAAAAAGAATGAAAGAATTTGTGAGGAGTCAATGTATCTTGTATTGCTTATTGGCAGTTGGGATGCTGAAGGGGGGTGGGGCAGGGGGGGGGTAATAGGTTCCTTTTTCTTGGTCATGTGAGGTGGGTTATTCACAACCATGGAGTATGCTCAAGGAAACATCATCTTGTTGTGTCACAGAGAAGAAAATTAATCAATGCATCAAGTTGGTTCCAGAGGAGAGTTCTTGGGTAAGGTCCTCATTCCTATTATTGGACCTAGAGTGTTTGGTCTAAAAATTTGTCTTCACCTATTATTCTCTTATTTTGGAGTTTTAATACTATTTTGGGGGAAAGTTTGATGGGTCACTTTGGCTTTGCTGGGTTTTCAAAGTCTTGAAGAGGTGGGTCATCAGGTACCATTTTACTCTGCATCATGTTAAGGGGTTAGCAAGATCAAGGTTATTTTTTGATGCTGCATTAGTTTGGTGTGGCTTGTATAGGCAAGCTTGTCTACATGTTGAAGCTTTTAGAGATTTACTTTGTTTCTCAATTTGTAACCATTTGGATACCTTAGTTGTTGATGAAGCTTGAACCAGTGATGG
Organism: Torreya grandis; assembly: GCA_037957365.1. Taxonomy (NCBI): domain Eukaryota; kingdom Viridiplantae; phylum Streptophyta; class Pinopsida; order Cupressales; family Taxaceae; genus Torreya; species Torreya grandis. The sequence goes on along the minus strand of JARHVA010001413.1, from coordinate 3,275,971 downwards.
TTCTTTCCTAAGCACCGTTATGTGTATGTGATGGGTTAAATCAGAGAAATAGTTGGAATAGTTTGTTGAGGTGAAGATAGTGGGTGACTTGGCAATTTGAAGTAGAGGGAGTTTCTAGTGGTGTTGAAATGGTAGTTTTTTATCAAGATAGGCACAAGAAGAAACCCTCAAAGTTAAGGTCATGGATTCTGGCCTTGGTCTCTTAACTCTAGATTGAGCCTGAATAGGGGATGTGTTTATCTCTTGGATTTAGGTTTGAAAAGGGGATGTGTTGATCTCTTGACTCTAAATGGAGCTTGAAAAGGTGATGTGTTTATATCTTAGCTTTGGGCCTAAAAAGGGGATGTTTTGGTCTCTTGACTCTGAATGGAACTTAAATAGGAGATGTGTTGATCTCTTGGCTTTGGGTCTGAAAAGGGGATGTGTTAATCTCTTAACTCTAGATTCTAGAAAGATCTTGGAAAGGGGATGTGTTGGCCTCTTGGCTTGGATTGAGTCTCAAGAAGGGACGTGTTTATCTTTTGGCTCTGGGTTGAGTCTAAATAGAAGATTGCCTCATGGGTTCCTACCAAAGGAGTCATGTCGGCACCAAGGACATCACTAATTTTTAAGAGGGGGAGTCTATGAGGGATGTATTGCTTCAACATCCCTATCATGCTCACGAGTTGGTATACCTTGATCAAGTGAATGGTTATCTTTCTTTTCACAGTGATTTGATTAAACGCAACTCTAAACTGTCCAAGTGGTAAAAAGAGAATCTTTGTGAAGTAGTGTGTGTCAGTCCCAAGTTTATGTGGCCCATGGGCACGTGTCTATGCAAGCATCATGTGGTGTTTGTGAGTAGTTATTTTGGTCTCATATTTCATGAAGCAAGTGCTGGGTTGTCTTAGGTAGAGAGTAATCAGACCTTGGGAGGGAATTATTCATTGTAATCATTTGAGTGGTTTTGAGCATTATCAGCTGAGCCTAACTCAATGGTTATTGTGTATGTTGGCTAGTTCGATTGTTTATTGTACTTTGGACTAGATTGTCTTGAAGAGTTAATAAAATACACATTTCTCCTAGCTTTCTTGCATTGTGTGAATTCTCATGTGTGTTGAGTTGATTTTTTTATCTTTGCAAGTGTGTGTTTTTCTTTACACTACTAATCCTTTATTATACAAGTAGAATGCCACAATATTTGTGTGTGTTCTTGTGTAGGTAAATATTAAAGGAATAGTTTGTAGTTCTTCTAGAGTCCCATTATAATGAGGGATTCAGGTTAGAACAAGTGGTGCTATACGAGCGGTCAGCTCTGTCGAGCTCACCCCATGACAATAGTCAATAGGGGTGTAAGTTTTTCATCTAATCCATGATTCTAATAGGTGTTATGAGTTAAAAAGAGGTTCTCGTTTCTTCTGTAACATATCCTCATGCATATGAGAGTTTAATTAATTAATTTTTTTCTCAGAACATATAAATATATATGCCTTGCCTGCACCCTCTTACCTACAATCTTGAGAGCAAGGTTTTGGGGATCTTAAAACACATGGGGGTTTACAAAGCCTAATTTATCTTTATTTGGACTCACACTCACCCTAAAGACTTATTCTAGTTCTTTTTTAAGTTTCATGAAATCATGCTCATGTTGATTCATTCAAAGAATAGTGGACTATGCATGTTATGAATACCCTATCACCTACAGGCTGAGAGTATATTTTAAGGAGTACAAGTATTTAAAGGTTTTTTAACACCTACCTTTCCATTAATTTAAATCCACAATAATCACATAGACTTGATCATAATATTATACAAGTTCCATGCATCTCTTTTCACGTTGAACTATCTTGGTAATAATGGACTTTGTGTATGTTAGAATCTCATGTCAACACCCTTTTTCTTCTTTCTCACAACATTCAAAGCATTCTCAAACATATCATGGATTCCATATTGTTTTCTACACAATTATAAGAGGTTCCTCATACATAATATATGCCAATAGAAGTTTATTATTTCCTTAAGCTCTTAAAGAAAATACACACAATCTGACATGTATATTGTGTAATCAAACCCCTATTATTTGCATATCATAATCATTGGTATCAATATTCATTCTTATTTTACAAGACATATTACTTAAACTTCAATACATGATCTATTATCAATGTTAAATGGCTTCCAAAGCCTTATATGCTCTTGCATACTTTCTTGTCCTTACAATCTCTACTTTCCTCTTCACTCTTACATCTCTTAGGTGAGGTCTTCTCTCATTGTCTCTCATCTCCTTCTTTTTACATTCTCTCTCTCTACTCTTGAATGAGAGATCCTTTCCCTTTTCTTCTCTTACATTCTTGATGAAGTATATTCATATCACATTCTTTGAAATGGACTCTTTTCTCTCTTGTGCCTAACTTGGGCTCTAGGACTAATAAACAAGATTTGATATCTAAAAAACATGATAATTTGGAGAATATTTTATAAATAATTTTCCATGGTTGAAAGATTTCATCCTCTCCTTTTATTTTCTCCATAAGCCAAGATTGGCTTCCAATGTCGGAGATCTTCTCTAACTACTTTTCACCCTTTTCACTCTTTACATTTTACATTTACATGTACTTCTCTTAAGACAACATTTGGAGGGAAAATACAACAATTTGGATTCAAATTCAAGTATGACTAGAGCTTCCATGCCTATTGAAGACTAATCCCAACTCGACCATGTCTTCATGGAGATGTTTTGAGATGCTCCTGCATCAACTAGCCTTGTCTAAGGTTGGGTCTTTCATGTACTTATATATTTATAAGGGTCTTTTATGACTCTTATTTTTTTTCAAGTGTGTTCAAGATCATGACATGGTAATGAGTCATTAAATTTTGTTTTATTTATGTCTTGAAAGTCATATTATCATGTATTATTTTATTATCATGTTTTTATATGTTCTAAGTCTTTTAGAAACCTTTTAATGCTAAAATTGATGAATTTTACATACCACTCCCAAAGAAAAAATATTTTGAAAAGTGTCATAATGTATCTGATGTTAGAGAAGGGTCATAGAATGGTAAAATCCTAAAAAAATTGTAGTTTAATAGCTAAATTGAGAAAATTACTTATTTTCAATTACAAGCACTTGTACAATGTTGGGAGATCTATTTGATGGTGAAAATGGTTTTAGAGAGCCTCTCTAGCTTCCATAAGGGCTATGGCACATAAGTGAGTCCCATTTGATGGCCAAGTGCATCCAAAATAGAAAACAAAATTGGGGTTTGAACAAACCTCCTTCATTCGAAGGGGGTTCATTTGAATCCCTTTCAAAGGGGGTTCAAACAAACCCCTTTCAAATGAATGGGGTCAAAGGTTTACTTTATGCATTTTATTAAATTTTGATTAATTTGAATCAACTAGCCAAAGAAATGATTTATTTCAGGGGGTTTGAATGAACCCCCTTTGTTTGAACCCCATGTGTCATCAAATGCTCACCCATTGAAGTGGAAAGCTACTATTGGCCTAAAATTGCTACTTCGGATGCCACGTATTAGGGTGAAAAAATAAAATAAAAATATGTGGCTCTACATCTAAATAAATATTTTTATGAGCTTTCTAATAATATGATTTTTTATAAATTTTAATAATATTTAATATTTATTTTGATTTATTTAGTAAAATATACTTGTTTCTAAAATGAAGTACCATATGTTTGAGGAATTGGTAAAAATAGGAGACTATGGCCAATTTTTTTAAAAACATCAATATGCTCGACTTTAATGTCCTTGTGTGTGTGTGTGTGTGTGTATGTCTATATATACATATATATATATACATATATATATATATATATATATATATATATATATATATATATATATATATATATATATATATATATATATATATATATATATATATATATATATATATATAGCAAGGAGAAGACATAAGTATTGATCTTCCTTGCCTTTATCATTAAAAAATTAATAAAAAATTATTTTTTAATTAAAAAATATTCTTTCACTACATTCATGTTTATAAAACCTCTTTGTAAAAAATATTGAGAAAATATTATGTTTTAAGAAAATTATGAGGAGAAATCAAGTACTCAATAAAACTTTTTATACATGAAACATAACAATTATGTATTTATATATTAATTTTTTATTTTATTTTTTTCAAAAGAATAATAAATTTAATCTAAACTTAAAATGATACATTTTATTAGTTTACACCATTTTCACATTTTATACGGTTAAGTCACTATTGTCTATACAAATTGAGAAATATTCACATTTTCATTTTTTATTGGCCCCTTTATACCAAACAGTGGGAAAAAGTATTACTATTCAATTGAAAAGTAAAATTAAATATTGGGACCAATTTTTAGGTCTCATAAATGCAAATAACTCTCTCTCTCTCTCCTCCATCACTACCTTTACAAAATCAGAAAGATAAATTTTAAGTGCATGGTCCGACTAAGAGATATAAATTTGGAGGATAATTTTTTTGTAAATGTTTAGGGTCTTAGTCATATTACATATTTTTGTATTATTTTTAATATTCATCCCCTCTCCTCTATGAACAATCATTAAGACTACAAAGAGGTCATTATGTCATGCTCATTCAAGCAAGGTCTGGTTTTGATCCTATTTCTTCACTTCAAAGTTTGATGGAGGAGAATAGTTTTTTGGGGATGTTTTTAGTGTTCAAAATATTCATTTTAGTGTTGGTTTTATAAATCAACTCTACCTAATAAGGTGTATTCAACAAGGATAATCGTGTCTCAAGTACATCAAATATATCACCCCTGCAACAAGTTTCTTGGATCAATTTAAAATGTTGTCACTCTCATAAGTTTTCAAGTAATTTATTATTAATTAAAACCCATCGCTCTTCTATGATTCATGTGCCTTTTCCTTTTGAATTATCTCTTTGATATGATCTTTCAAGAGATATCAAGTGTCTTTCTCTTTAGAAGCATGAAAAAGTGCATTAACAATCTTCTATAGGTTTGATTTCCATGTTTGACCCAAGTTGAAATGAGAAATTAATAATATCATGGGAAAAAATAATTGAGCCATTGGATTTATAATAAAATTAGAGTAAATTTCAAATATATACTCTCAAAGAAAGGTTATAAGTTGTTTTAGTCACTCACAGGGCTGTAAACCTGTAAGTGAGCCTTTAAGGGTCTTAGGTCTCATGCTAGAGATGTTCAAACAAAGGAAAGACATGGTGTAGGATTATAAAAACCTATATGATCTTGATAAAATCAACTTACATCATTAAAATAATCATGAATTAATGAAGAGGCTCCAACTTCTATGCATAAGCCTTGTACATAAACTAACTTTCTACAGGCATGTATGTACAAATAAGAAAATTTGAGATGGGATAATGTTACAGGCATGTATGTACAAATAAGAAAATTTGAGATGGGATAATGTTTAGTCATAATTAAATATTATTATTGAGAGGGTGATATGGAATTGGAAAAGAGTTGATACAATATACAAGCTTCAAGACTCAATAAATTGGTTATCTCTAACAATCCATTTAAGTAAAAAGGTAGACCAACAGGCTCTAAACCTATAGGTCCTCATTTGGACAAAATATGTTTATTCATATAAGGAAGAGTGTGTTATAGAAACATAACTAATTGAATACATGAAATGAGAGATTTATATAATATTTAAGACACCTAAACTATGTAAGAGTAAAATTAAGGATAAGAGGTTTGAGTTCATCAACCTAGGTACTCATACAAAGACATGTGTATGATGATAAAAGGTAAAAGTTTGAAGATGCCATAAAATGGTAAGGGGATTTTTAATATAGTAGGATTTGAATTACAATAATTATTTAATTCTCTCAAAATTTTATTATCTAATTTGTGGAGAACAAGCTCCAATTTCAAATCCCATTAAATAGCCATCTTCACCCATGCCTTGGAAGATCTATAAGCTAATAATTGCATACAAGTGAGGATATAGTGATTTGATAAAGTTTTAGAGGGTTATTGAAGGGTTATGAAATTATATCATTTTTATAAAGGTTATTATGATGTCTAATTACTTTTAAAATAGTTCTAAACTCTAAAGATAGTCAAAATCCCAAAACTGACAACTATAGGCTGGTGTAAGCAAGACAAGCTATCTCCATGCTTTATAAGAGAATGCTAGTTACATAATCAGATGGGAGTTTGTGTGAAATCCTATTTAATTTTTATGAGTAAATTTAAGGTCAAATTAAATATGGATAAGGTTCATATAAGGTGACCAAACCAAGTCATTTGAACCATGCATACATAGTCAACTAGCACCTTCAAATTTTCCTAGTCAAGTAAAAATACATAAATGTTTTGAGGAGAATTTATGGTCTATGGAAGAATTAAAGTCATATTATATGATCATATAATGAAAATACGATTTTTTACAATCCTTAGACCTATCAAAAGTGACTAAATGTTGAAAACTCTATCCAATCCTAACAAGCTTAAAATAAAGAACACATACATATATACATAGTCATATGAAGAGTGATTATATGAGTGTGAAATGAAGATAAGAAGAAATTTGAAAATGTATAAGGTTTTCATAGATTATATTAGATCATCCAAAGTCATAAGAACACAAGGAAAGTACAATTTAGGCTTTTGATACCTCCTCAAGTCCTGTTGGTGTAAGACTACAACCTAAGACTAGTCTTATCTCAAATTTTGAGACCTTGACACTATCCATGGAGCTAGATGGATTTAAGGTATGTTACATAGGTTTCCCCACTTCAACCTTTTGGATTTAGTAGTTGGTTTAGGCCCCTGAAATGAATGAACAAAGCCTATGAACTTGGACCCCTCTCCAATGGCATATTTCTAACCTGAGAGCCATCTTATTGAACCTAAAATTATATGGAGGATATGCATGGGAATCAGATGACCTAGGTAAAGTTTAAGAGGTTTTTATACTAGAAAATTATATCATTCTTTTAGGTGTTAAGTCCCGAGGGTTTATGAATAATCATTAAGAACCTAAGTCATTCTAAACCCTCCTAAAACTCTAGTAAAGACACGATGTGAGAGATTGGTATCCAAAGAAAATTAAATCACTTTAATTTATTTTTAAATATAATTAAGTTTTTTGAGAACTCTAATTAGGTTCTCGCCATGAATTTTGTTTGTACTTGTAACTATATGGACTACATTTTATGCCCAATTTTACACAGTTTTAAGTGTTTTTATGTTTTGAAACATTTAAAGACTTTAAAAATATTTTAAGAGATGATTTAAGATGTATTAAATATATTTAATATAAATAATATATACAAGACACCTTGTAAGTGCTCAAATAGGTCTAGTTTTGTAAGGCAATCTTAAATAGGCCTAAAAAGAGACTCAGTTTTGAGACCATTTCATGGTTCTCACACTTCACAAGGTCTCAGGACCTAAAATTTGGCATGGAGGTTGGAGATATAATAGGTAAAATTAATAACATACATTTTTGTCATTTCACATGTATAAGATAGATTTAGAGTAGAAAATTAGTCTTCTAGGCAAGCAGGCCTATTTGAGACCTAATTAGGGGAAGAGAACAACAAAATAAACACACTTCCACTAACTCTAAGGACATGAAATTTGTCAATGAGTTTTAAATAAATAATATTACCTAAAATATATATTCAATTTCCAATTATCATCTATACACTATCCTACACAAGGAGGTATTTACTATTTTATGGATATAAGGAAACTAGGCCTAATGAGAGCAAAAGGTGCAAGATGGAGTTTTTGGGAGTTGTTCCATGAATAAAAATTAATTTATTTAAGTCTTATAAGGTATTTATATGCCTTTAATGGAGATATATATTTAATTTATGAATTTTTATTCAAGTTTTGATCCATTTGGACAAGGTGAGGGCTGGAAGATGAAGGGGTTTCAAGACACCTAAGGAGATGGATGGTGACTGACACTGAAATGTGAGATCAAGGGAGTATATAAATTTAGGAAAAGTATAAAATTATAATGTATAAATTAAATCATGGAGAGTGTATACACATAATATTTTTAGCTTTTATTAGATATTGATTATTTATATCTTCCAGGAACCTATCGAGTCTCAATTTCTCTGAGTGCACATTGTAAAAGGTGCACTAGGAAAGGGGTGGGAAAACATTTGGTTCTTCATAATATTTTTGTCCCTTATTTTCACTTATTACAAATCCATCCATATCCTAAACTATTCCCCTAATCTAAATTACTCCTCTTTTTCATACTCCTCCAATCTTTTACCATCTTTTCTACCGCTTTTCATAACCTAAAACCCCTTTCGATAGTTTATAATACTAGGTCTACTGGGCAGACCTTGTAGTCTTATTGTTGAAATTCATTTAGGGTCTATGTTGGCTCTTGAATGACCTAGCCCATCATCTAGTGGATTTTTGTCAATAATAGTACTAGATCGACTAGGTTGACCCTGTCGGCCGAAACTTAGAAGGGCTTAGTGTTGAATCCATATTTTAGAAGATCATTTCACCATTATTAGAGAGAAATCAAGATTTATTATTCATTTTTACTTCTTTACAATCATCTCTTCTACCATTTTACTTGAGGAGTCTTATATTAGGGTTTCTACTTGGAGAATTTAGTCTTTTGGAGAAGTCATGGATGCTTTAACCTTTCTTAGTAATCCTTACAAACTGTAATAACCTATTGTGAAGCCCCTTTGGCCAAGGGAGAGATTGAGTCTCATTAGGTTCATGTTTCAGGTAAGTATCACTAACTTTTCTCCTCTCTTTAGTAGATAGAAGTAGTATAAATATTGTATTTTGAATAATATTACTCTTCTTCTCCATACATTAGGGTCTTACTCATACATAGCTTAATTTAGATTCCATTATGGATGTTTACTTTATTTTGTTTATTAACCCCCATATTGTTCCAAAAGCTTTGGTGAGCACTAGATTAAATTTAGTTTCTTTACTTTTAATTAGTATAGTGAATATGAAAACAAAGGTCTTAGTAAGGGTTATTTCATGATTTTGCTTGACTAGAGGCTTCGGAACACTCCATAGTATTATTACTATGATAAGATATCCCTTAATTGGGTCTAAAAGATCCACATATTGCTCATATTAAAGATTATACAATGTATCCCCAATCGAAAGTGTAAATAGGATATATCATCTCTGAGTTAGGATTGATTTATAGATGTGATGCACTTATGATTTCATACAAAGAGATGATGAAAAATCCCCTTTGTCACTCTTCTTATGTAAAGAAGTGCAATTTTGAGGAGTAATGCAAGGTGTCGAGATGAGTTTCAAACTCCTATTCCACTTGGATGATGAAACATATTTACATGAGAGAGATATGTCTTTGGAAACATTTTGAGACTATTATATAACTCCCTTCTTATATGTACCTCATTTGGACACTTTCTAATCTCTCTCTCTCTCTCTCTCTCTCTCTCTCTCTCTATATATATATATATATATATATATATATATATATATATATATATATATAAGCTACCTCTTTTGACATTGTATGACATCTACAAGTTGGTATGGAAAATCCTTATTGAATTAAATACCGATTTTACCTCTAAAATAAAGATTTTAGTTATGTTTAATTTCTCAAATTATTGAATAAGTGTGTGAAATAGTCCATGCATGATTAATAAGTGATATTTCTCTTTTCTTGCACTTATCTATCTTTTTCATGTTTAATATGAGTTATGTAATTTCTAGTAGAGCTTATGAAGTGTAACATATACCTTTGTATGATTTCAAGTGCATAAGGGGGTTATTAGAATCCGTTATCAGACCCATTAATCATCTACCATTATAATTAATTTGCATTCTACCTTCATATTGATGTATTGTGTTATGAAGACCTTGAGTTTTGGAATCAAATTTATATGTTCTCTATCATAGTGTAGGTAAAAGTATGTTGTGGAGTCTATCATGGTGCATCACCTCCATTATACTATTTTTTCATCTCATTCTATCCATTTTCCTTCAAATTACATTAGTGGTTATCTATAGGTGTTGTTTAATTAGCTATCCATTTTACCCTTAGATTCACCTCTAAGAATTATCATCCAAAACATATAAGGTGTTTCAATTTTATTCCAAATTTAAGAAGGCTTGATTATCCCTCCTTAAGCTAAAAATTTGGTTTATAATAGGTCCAAAATTTAAATTTGTTGTCACATATTTAAAATAAATCCCACAACCAAGTGAGATGTTTGACATTAAAGAATGGTTTACTTCATAATAACGGACAGACACACACGCACACATGCATGCGCGCGCGCGCACACGCACACACACACACACACACACACACACACACACACACACACACACACACACACACACACACACACACACACACACACACACACACACACACACACACACACACACACATTATAAAACATTATGCATTTGGCCTTCTAGTATTCAAATCTACAATTCACTGATCATAATGCTTATCAGATTTCACTACACAAGTGGAATGGTTAAGGATTAATTAATTATAAAATCCTCTTGTACATAAGGTGGTGCGGGAGGCCATCCTTCCATTCCCTAACCTATATTAATATTGAGAAAGGAAAAGGAGAAATGTTTAGAGAATTAAATCTAGAGATAAATAAGATATACAATAATAAAGAGGAACATGGCAACTAGTTGGTTAGAATGACAAATATCATGGGGGATATGGGCTTGCATGTCATTGATAGTGTTAACAATTTAATGAGTATATTTATTCAATATATAACATTTATGTTTTCATGCTCAAGTCAAAATAACTAAAGAGAGATTGGTTCTTGGGAGTATGCATGTCTACTTATAATGCTATTGTTGTAGCTTCTAAAGCCTTTATAGGTTGTTAAAATATCTAGGAACTAAGGTAGGAGACCAAAACCTAAATTTATAGTGAAAGATAATACTAAATGTTTTTTCTATGTGTGTTTGATTTTCATATTTTCTATTTTAATTTATTAAATTCATTTCAAGTTATTAAAAGGACATTCATTGAGTGATTGAAGTATTTAAAATTACATCTATTTGTTTTTATTGTTTTTTAATTGAGTTGTGTATCTTTTTAGATTTAAAGATTGGGATTTTATTAAATTATAACCATAGAATTTGAGTAGCACCATCTAGGTATCAGAGGATAGGATAGAATTCATCTTGAGAGTGTGATTAAATCATATATATAATTATAATTTGAGTGGTTTCAGTCGTAAGATTACTAGCCAAGAAGGGTGATAAGATGACTACTAGAAGAATTTAAGGTAGAGGATAAAAAGAAACATGTATAATAGGAAGACTTAATGAAGTATTGGAATCTATTAATGTAATGAAAACATTAATCGATGCATACTTTCTAGATAGGATAAAGGAATTATGTTTGTAGGAGATGTTAGTGATTCTAAAGATGAACAAGGAGCTAAGACTACACGACCAAAGTAATGTGAAGAAGAGAGAGATATGGTTACACATATCGACTATTTAACGCCATTTATAAGATGTGAAAATAGATAAAGGTAGAGGATGTTTATCCTTTCTCTAAGACATTAGTGTTAGAACATAGAGTTAATTTATCCCAAATAAAGCTAGTTTTTTGTAAACAATAGTTTGCATGTTGATAGTTGTCCATAAGTGTTTTCAATAGAATATATAGTTTATTTTAATAGTTTGCACATTCAAATTTTTGTGAAAATCATCTATAAAATAGAGGCTCTTATATTTATTTATGATGAAAAAGGATAATATATTAATGAAAAATAGACCTACATCAATGCAATATTTCCCAAGTTTAATTGTACAATATTTTTATCTATGTAGTTTGTTTTATTTATAGATCTCCATTGGAATATATATCAATCTTATATCATATTTTTTTTCTTTATTTTGGTATCAGAGATATGCATACATCAAGTTATGCATGAGAACATTCTTCCAAGAGTGGCAATAACCAATCAAGAAAAAGAAGCATGGAACACTAATTCAACTTATTTGGGAATAATGGAGTTTTATTCCTATTTTATTTAAGGGTCTAGATTAATAAATTATTACAAAATATATAAATAAATATAGTCTTGATTTGTGCAAATTTTTTTGTCTTTTTCACCTTTGTAAAATAGGAATAAATATAACATAGCTATAAAATAGACTAAGATGACTAATACAGATGTTGAAAATTTCTATGTAGGACTGTGAAGGTATCATAAACCTAAATATGTCTTTCATTCAGTGAAAGGGTATGAGAATCAAAAAGTGGATGCTTTCATGTCCATCACTATTTTCCATTTTTGTCGATGTTGTCCAAACTAATCACAGAGGCCTAAAACATTCTAGGTAGTTGCACTATCCCTATTTGAGCATAACTATGAAAAATTGAGCACTAGTTATTAACAAAACTTTCTATGGATCTGATTTTATCTTCAAACCCTAACCCTCTATTATGTTTGATGAAACAATATTTAAGTCACTAGAACAAGAGGAGGGGTTAGTGTGTAAGATGTACTAAACATACAATCCACACCCTTTGTGTGGGCACATTACATACATACCAATACTCTGAAGAGGGATCAAGCCATATGTAGTTCTCCCACCTAATGTGATTTATGCAATATTATGATATAAATGAAAATGCTAATTTAATAGTGTTTGAGGTGGCTAGAGACTAGTATGAGGATTTGAGTATATTTATAGCTGTGTTGGGTGACTGTGTGCCAAGAATAAGGAAGTTTGCCTTAGTGATTTATTTTTTATTATTTCTTGATTTTTAAGTTTTATCACCTCTCTAGAAAATGAGATTTGAGTGGGATTTTATAGGGAATAATTGATCATGGGTCAGATGTATTCACACTAGGCTGACCTAATTAAGGATAAGGATTAGATGAAAATGATTATTGGGGCTCAAAGTATAGATGGATAGGACCACCAAAAATGGGATACTTTGGTGTTCTATGCTATAGTCCAAATGGGGTGCTCCTATCCTACAAGCTCAAGATTTGGGGGAATAGGTTTGGCATGGGGAATACTATCTAGCTAAGGTAGAATGACCATTGATAAGGTTTTAGATGACTGATAATGAGAAAAAGGTGTCTAGAAGGGTTGTAAGAGCATGAAAAAAGGACCTATGGATGGGGTGTCACAAGCCACACTCAAACTACCAATTTGAACATTTTATATGACTACATTTCCCCCCCCCCCCACTTTATTATAGTGATGTAGCAAAGTGTAATACTAAGATAAAAATAAATAGAAAGCATACCTAAACATACCTACAAGGGTGAAGCCCATGAATATGTGTGATGCTAAGTATGTGTAGAGAGAACAATGTGTGAAGCATAAATTTGTAAGAGAAAATATGGAGTAGATGAGTTTTTACTAGACATGCTATGTCTAAAACAGGAATGTGCAAAGCTTGGGTAAAAGAGAGAGGAAGAGAAAGGAAAAAATACACCTCACTAGGTATATAAACCAATACAAAACCTACTGTGATGTTGAGTGATGTTGGGTATGTGATGTACCAAGAGTAATATCATGAACATAACTAAGTGCTCAATTCTTTAAGGGTGGATAAAGAACATAAAGGATGGCCCTTTGGCTCCATGATTGCCCATTATGTAGGGAAGATATGTGATCATTCAAGTGTTAATCGATGTTTGGACTATGTGGCCAATCCCTCTAAGTAGTTGGCTCAAGAATACAAAGGCTAGCTATTCCTTTAGCTCTATCATTTCCCACTAAGTATGAACTATGAACTGATACCAGTATGAATGTGTGTCATATGATATGGCTCATGAAGCTTATGAATGTTCTATAATCTAACAATGTGGCATGGATAGCCGAATGTGTACTAAGAACTAGGATAATCTTGGCCACTCTAAAAGGTGGAGATTAGGCTTGTATGAAAGCCACTCCAAAAATGAAAACTAGGCTTATATGAAAGCCACTCTAAAATGATGTCAACCACCTGCAAATGGAATAAGGAATGCAACTACTGATAATATATGGATAATAAAATAAACTAGAAAAGAAGGTAAATGTTCCATGTATATTTCCCCCAATCATGGGTGTCTTTAACATGGATTCCAATCTTGAAGTTGTACCAACTTCCCATCTTAAACTGGAAGTGAGAGCCATCATGTTGTGCATGATGCCCCTATATCTATATAATCTAAGTAAAATTTTATTAAAACTATCCAATCTAAACTAGATTGTAGCTGAGAAAACTATAATTGACCTTACCTTTCTATCTATTTATAAAAATTCTAGGTTTTTGACTATTTGGATAGAAGCATTGAACAGTATATGCTTTGGTGTCTGGTGCTATAGATCAAATGGGGCACTCTTATACATTACTATTTTTTATGACTGTTCTATGTTCATCACTATTTCTCTAGTCTATTCTACATGTTTTAAATTTTGATTATTGTTCTATAAAGTAATTTTTAACCAATAGAGGGCTCTGATCTCTATGATAAAACCCCTATTTGTTACCCCATATTTTGAGGGTAGGAATGAAGATCCTATAATGAATACCATGAGAATAAATATCCCTCAAAGCATGTTATGCTATGAAATACATGATATAATAATAATAATCTAAAAGATGTCTCAAGATATAGCATAATTTGTATTGGAGATTGTTGGATCAATAGGGGTATGCCTAGATAGATGTAACAATGTAACAACATGTGCAGTATACTAAACTAAAACTAGAAATATAGTTAGTTTTCAAAGAGGGATGGAGCATGATTTCCATTATGGCATCCAAGAAGTAAAAATAATGCATGATGTGGATCATGGCATTGTAAACAATTGAGAAGTAAGAAGCATACAAAAGAGGCCAAGGGGCTGAGCAAACAAGGGACATGGGCACATGTCACTTAAACTAGGAAATAAAACATACAAGGCATGTTCAAATGCCCACATACACATACAATTACAAACAAGCAAGATTGGTATGAGGGCCACACACACATACAAGAGTACAAGCAAAGGACATTGGCAAATGTCTTACATCACACACAAGTAATAAAATAGTAACTAAGAAATGTAATCACATATAGCTACTTAAAGTAAGAAATAAAGGCATGTAAATTCTAGAAATACTATTGTATCTAATTGATCAAATAAAAAAGTTAAAGTATGCAAAACATGTAGTACAAGACTAGGTAGATGCTAAGAAAAACAAAAGTGGCATATACTAGTGAGTGTAAATAGAATAATCTATGTAAGCTAGTAAGTAATATACATCAACATGATAACTAGAGTGTGTGGTGTAAGAATGACATAACTTGGATGATGTAGTCATGTTGAAGATGTCCTTGGTGGGTAGATATGTCGATGTATATCTCGAATGTAAAATTAGGATTCCCCCTCAATGGGTAGAGTGAAGTAATCAAGGATCTAGGTGTCACTGTAGACACTCAAATAATATCAAGTGAAGCATGGTAATGTAGATAATTTGATAAAAAATACCTTATTATAAAAAAACATAAATTTAGCATGGTAGTAGAAATGTAAAGCATGGATAATGTGTATAATTGAAAAAAATTAGTGTTTTGAGTTATTTGAATGTTTTTGTATTTTGACATGTTATATTATTTTTGTTATTTTGAAATAATTTATGTACAAGTAATCATAAGGAAACTATGTACAAGAAAACAAAATGAAACTATGTACAAGAAAGCAAAAAGAAACTATGTACAAGTAAGATGGGAAGAAATGATACTAACTGATGAGTCTCATAAGAGACTCCCTATCATGGTGTCCTATTTCAAGGATACTATGACTCTAAAAGCTATGTATTGCTATAAGTGCTCTAAAATCTCTATAGTAGAACTGACTATAGGACCCCTTGTAATTATGAGAAGTGGATGCAACTATGGGGCTCTTAGGGACCCATCTAGTAGTAGAAGAAGTTATCTAGAATTGTGATTTGTGTGTAGAAGCACGATACCTCAATGATACTACCCTAGGTGTGAAAATTATAGATGGAAACTATCTAGAGTCCTGAAACTATCATTGATATAGTGGTCACTCTAAGAGAGGCCTCCAGAGAAGTGCATAAACTCTCTATGCTGGTGATGGAGGCTTTGACTATGTTTGAACGTCAACTAAAGGAAAAACTATAACTGGTGGAGGAGTTAAAATTGGTGACTGAAGAGTAGGATATGGATCTAATGTGGGGAGTGGTAACTCATACATAACTCCACCAAATATAATAAATTGATTCGTGTTAATGAATTTCATGAATCTTTGAATTATAGAAGGTAATGTATGAAGTTTTTAGATCCATGGTCAACCACACAACATGTCAAAGACTCCTACATTGGGAATAATATTAAATGGTGTGGTGAAATGTGTTAAACTAACTTATATAGGAAGTACAATCTCACCTAATGAAGTCTATATGTTCCCACTAAATCCATTAATAACTATGTCTGTCGAGTAATATCTTGCTCTAAATATCATAAATGCTGAAGTAATGTCATAGTGCACATGTTCACACTAGATCCGTTATCTATAAGAACACTATAAATAGGATGGTGATCAATGAAGGCTCTGATGAAGAGTGCATAGTAATCTGAATCATCCTCAACTATCTCTAACTCTGAGAAGGAGATCCAAAGTCTAGCTAGAACTCCAGAATTATACACACCAATCATGTTTCTCAAATGATGTGACTCAATTGAAGCTTCCTCATATGTAGCTAGTGGAGGGTGTACATGATATGTATGGTGAACACCTAATATTCCCCCTTTATCTTATCTATAATGTTATGGGAAAGGATTTGAGAAAAGTTTCAGAGCCTTGTCCTATGTTTTCTTTACTTGATGAGGCTCAAATGGAATTCCAAGAACAATAAGGTTTCAATCTATGAGGTCCTATATCTTATGTCATAAAATGATGCATCTATTATTTATGTGGATTTGTACCCTATGAAAATCATAGAATGCATTTTGATCATATCCACATGGAAGAGGCTTTATCCTATCAACTTCTTGAATAGGAGGGAGAGATAGGACATTGCATTCCAATAGCTACTGTAAGACTCTGGCTTGAGATACCGTTATATTGGTAAAGGCTTATCAAGGTGGTGATGATAAAGCCATTCAATAAGGGGCCTCTGAAGTTGTATTGACTATAGGTTGATTTTGAATTTTGCTATCATTAACCTTTACTTTGTATGGGACTTTATTATTACTCTTGTTTATTATTTTTGATATGCTTATGTACTTGAGTTTACCTATTGAAAGTAATTTGACTTCCCTTTCATTTAGCGTATGACATAACTTAGTGAAGGAAGATTTTTTTTTATACATTATTGACTCATGTAAAGCTAGTAGAAGAATCTGCTTAAAGAGATCTTATAATTCTTGATCATCCATGTGGTTAGTCATTTTAACCAAGATAGTCTTATATCTAAGAGCATAATTTATGAGATGCCCATTTGACCTTTGTTTCTATTGTGTAACTTGGGCATAAGAAACCTTGTCACATACGTTAATGCTAAAATGATCTAGGAAAATTTCATCTAAAGGATTGAATACATTGACCGATTGATTCGATATACTATATAACCACTATAGAGAAAAATATTTTAAACTCTATGTAAATAGATTGGTTAGTAACTAGTCATTTGGCACATAGTCCAAGAATTTTGCATGAAAATTTCTCAAGTGTGTCTCTAGATCACTCTTACCATCATATAGAGTGAGCTTGGGTTGAATAAATATGGTGGCAAGGGTGTATAAGTAATATGGCATGCCAATGGTGTATAAAGTAGAGAAAAAGAGTCTAAATCATGTGTTGGTCTAGAGACACCTTGCTCAAGATGTTATTCTATGGATTTAAGAGATTTAATCTCTTGCACAAGGGTAACCACATTAAGAGGTGAAGATGTACTAGCCATAACTGATGGTGTTATATAGGAAGGTTGGGTTGCTATAGGGGGTTGTTGAGACATAGTTGCCCCAATAGTATCATTTACAATTGGTTATTTTGTGGTTTGAAAGGATTGACCATTTTTTGCTTTTTGTTGTTCTTCTTGTATTATTTTAAGCATATCATCTTATATATCAATATTTTTAGTTAAGAGGTCTTTAAGTTCCCTCTTATCAATTTAATCAAAGATGGTATATTATGCCATTGTTAAAGTAGGAAAACAATGTAAAAGTGGATTACATTTTTTATGATAAGTTGTAATAAAAAAATTTGATGGAAGGAAAGTATTGAACAAAGGAAATTTAAAGTCCTAAAAATAACAAATTAGAATATGCATAAAAAAGATACGAAGCTCACCAACATGTAAGGTGATACCTCAAAAGCATAGGGACCTAGTATATTCAACTAGGATTTGAAAGAAATTATTTTTAAAATTACTATGGTGAATTTGAAAAATTAAATGTGAAATTTACATATTCAACAAAAATCAGAAGAATATTGCTAAAATCAACAAAGATTTTTACCTAGGGTATTTAGGGTTGTTGTGCACAACAAAGTAAGTTAGGTTTACCAAATGATTTAACTTATTTGGGAATAATAGAATTTTATCCCTATTTTAGTTAAGGGTATGGATTAATAAATTAATACAAAATATAGAAATAAATATAGTCCTAATTGATGCAATTATTTGTCTTTTTCACCTTTCTAAAAATAATAATAAATAAGAAGAAATATAACATAGCTAGAAAATAGACTGATACAAATGTTGAAAATGGTTATGTAGGATTGGAAAGGTGTCATAAACTTGAATCAAGCTTTCATTTGGTAAAAGGACAAGATTTTTAAAAAGTGGATGCTTTGGTGTCTGACACTGTTGTCCATTTCTACCACTATTATCCAAAGTGATCATAGAGACCTGAATCATTTTGGGTAGTTTCAATGTGCCTATGTGAGAGTGCCTATGAAACATAAAGCATTGGTTGTTGATAGAACTCACTATCGAGCTGATTTTATCTTCAAACCCTAATCATTTGTTATGCTTGATGAAATGATATTTGAGTCACTTATGCAAGAGGGGGGGGTTAGTGTGTAAGATGTATAAAACATGTAATCCACATCTCTTATGTCATCATGCTGCCTACATACTAATACTCTAAAGAGAGATCAAGCCATATGTGGTTTTCTCACCTAGTGTGCTCTATGCAATAGTGTGATGTAGATGAAAATGCCAATTTGATAGTGTTTGAGGTGACTAGAGATTGGTATGAGGATTTGAGTAGGTTTACAACTATGTTGGGTGATTATGTGCAAAGAATAGGGAAATTTTCCTTAGTTCTTTGTTTGTATTTTTGCTTGATTTGTAATTTTTGTCACCTCTCTAATAAATTAGCTTTGGGTGGGATTTTATAGGGAATAATTTATCATGGATCAGATATATTATTTCTAAGACAACCTAATTAAGGATAAGGACCAAATGAAAATGACTTTTGGGGATCAAATTGCAAATGGGTAGGACCTCTAAAAAAGGGACACTTTGGTGTTCGGTGCTATAGTCCAAATGGGGTGCTCCTTTCCTATAGGCTCATGACCTAGGGGAATAGGTTTGGCATAGGGAATACTATTTGGCTGAGGTGGAATGACTATTAAGAAGGTTCTAGATGAGTGTTAATGAGCAAGAAGGTGTCTAGAAGGGTCACAAGAGTATGCAAAAAGGATCTATGGATGGGGTGTCTTAATCCACACTCAAACTACCAATTTGGACATTTTATATGACTAAAAACACTCTCCAAGTTACATTTCAATTTAAAGATAAAGTTAAAACTATGAAACTTCAATTACTTATAAGATATTTTGAAAATATGTCCATGAAAAAGTTAGACTCTATAGAGTCATTTTTTACTTATGTATTTGGTTTAGTAAATGAGATTATATCCTATGGATAAATAATGGATTTTAGAAGAGTAGTGTAAAAAATGCTTAGGAGTCTTCCTATAAAATATGATCCTTTGGTTATAGCCATAGAAGAAACTAATAATTTGATTAAATTTTTAATTGATGAGTTGCATGCCTCTTTAATAAATCATGAGAAAAGATTAAATATGTCACATACATATTTAGAACATGCACTTTCATCCTATATTTTAGTAAGTCATGGAAGAGGCAGAGGAAGGTTCAACCCAAGAGATAGAGGTAGAAATTCATATAGAGGTAGATGGAATAGAAATACAACAAACCCAAGTGGAAGAGGACAAAACCAAGATTATAATTATAGTAATTCAACAAGTCAAAGATAAAACAAGTCTCATGCATAGTGTCACTATTGAAATAAATATGAATATTATGCTTATGAGTGTAAGAAGAAGAAATAAGATCAACAAAGGTATAGTCAAAATTAGTTTTGGATATCTACATTAAGATCCATGTTTATAGCATGTAAAACCATTTCTGAATCAATATCTACTAGATCTCCTATTGAATGTAATGTTGCTCAGGAGAGTCCCTATGATATTTGGTATTTGGACTCTGGTTGTAACAATCATATGTCTGGAAAATTGGATTTATTTTCAAGTTTGGATGAGTCAGTAGAGACCAATATTACTCTTGGGAAGAATAATAGAGTAATTGTAATAGGCAAGGGAACAATAAACATTCTAAATAACAAGGGGGAGAAAAATATTATTCAAGATGTTTATTATGTTGCATGCTTGAAACATAATCTTATGAGCATTGGTTAACTAGTCCAAAAGGGATATAAAATTTACATTGAAGATAATAAATGTGTGGTTATGGATAAATATCCAATTACTCAGATAACTACCAAGGTGTAAATGAAAATAAATAGAATGTTCCACTTAATATCAGAACAAAGTATGAAAATAAAATCAGCCCAAGATATTTTTGAGCCAAAGAATACACAGTCCAGAGTTTCTATAAAAGTAGAAAATACTCAATCTGACTCTAAAATATCTTAAATTAGCTCCAGAGCAACCAAAAATAATGTTGAGGAAACACAATCAACTTTTTAGTCAGTGAAAAAGGATGAATCTTGGCTTTGGCATCTCATATTTGGACATTTAAACTTTGGAGGACTAAATTTATTCCATATGAAAAACATGATGAAAGGTTTTCCATTAATTCAAAAAATAGAAAGAATTTTTGAATGATGCATTTAGAGAAGAATCATAGAGAGATTTTCTTAGTTGGAAAATCAATAAGAGTAAAGTCACCACTTGAAATTGTTCACTCTGATTTGTGTGGAAAAATACAAACACCTTCCATAGGAGGTTATTCATATTTTATGACTTGCATATATGACTACACCAAGAAAACTTTGGTGTATATTTTAAAATAAAAATATGATGTATTTGTGATTTTTCAATAGTTCAAGGCCTTACTCAAAAAGCAAAGTGGCCATTATATCAAATTTCCTAGAAAAAATAGAGGTGGTTAGTACATATCCAATACATTTTTGAATTTTTGGAAACAACATGGTATTCACAACCAATTCACTGTCACATATACACCACAGTAAAATGGAGTGGCAGAGAGGAAAAATAGAATAATAATGGACATGGTTAGA
The DNA here is from genome assembly GCA_037957365.1 of Torreya grandis. Classification (NCBI taxonomy): domain Eukaryota; kingdom Viridiplantae; phylum Streptophyta; class Pinopsida; order Cupressales; family Taxaceae; genus Torreya; species Torreya grandis. The sequence goes on along the minus strand of JARHVA010001413.1, from coordinate 3,254,449 downwards.
GGTATGATGAAGTCCAAGAATCTACGAAATTAATATTGGGTATAAGTGGTAGAAATTATTATTTACATTACAAATAAATGTCCAACTAAAAGTGTTAGGAACTATGTTCCTCAAGAGGCTTGGAGTGGAAATAAATATAGTGTTGCTCAGTTCAAAGTCTTTAGTTATGTGGAATATACGCATGTTCCTAATGATCTAAGAAAGAAATTATAAAATAAAGAAAAAAGTTTATTTTTGTTGGATAGTCCGAGGATACTAAATCCTACGAGTTATTTAATCTAGTTAATAGAAAATTTATAATAAGTAGAGATGTACAGTTTGTTGAAAATGAGGCATGGGATGGAAGTATATAGAAAAAAATTAGTATAATATAAGTTATTCCTAAATATGAGATGATAGGTGAAATGATAACACCATAATGTATTTCTCATATAATACCTTCTTCCACTCCTAAACATGCACCTCAAGTCATCACACAATCCACACCTCTATCCATATCTATGAGGTCTTTAATATTTTAGTCAACTTCACCTATGCAACAAACTCCAAAAAGAACTTAAGTAGAAACACCTTCAACAAACATTCTTGGATCTAGTCCATCTAATTCTTAAAAATCCATATCATCATTAGATTCAACCTTAGAACATTTATTGTATTAAAAACCAAGGAGTCTTAGTGAGTTATAAGATGATATAATTAATTCTTTTTTAGTTTTTGCATTATTTTCTCAAGCTATGATCTAAAATATTTTGAATAATCTATAAATTATGAAAAATTTTCTCAATACATGGATGAAGAAATATATGCCATAAAAATGAATCATAGATGGGAGTTGGTAGACCCTCCTAAATGGAAGGATGTGATAGGTGTGAAATGGGTATACAAGACCAAGTATAGTGTAGATGGGAAAGTGTATAAACATAAGGAAAAAGTAGTTAAAATAGGGTTGACATAATAGCCTAGAGTAGATTATAATGAAACATTTACTCTAGTATCCCATTTGGATACAATAAGAACTATGATAACCATTTCAGCCCCCAAAAAATGACATATATATCAGATGGATGTGAAATCATCATTTATAAATGGCTTTCTTAAGAGGAAGTGTATGTGAAGTAGCCATAAGGCTATGAGATTGTAAGCCACGAAGGAAAGGTGTAAAAGTTGATAAAAATGCTATATGGACTTAAGCAATCTCCTAGATCATGGTAAAACAATCCATTGATTCCTATTTACTTGAAAATGGATTTAGTAGTTGCATTAGTGAGCTTGATTTATACATCAAAATCAATGACCAAGGTAAAATTATGATTGTATGTTTATATGTACATGATTTAGTCATTACTAGAGACATCTCCATAGATACATTTAAAGTAATCATGAATAAATAATTTGAGATGACTGACCTAGGTCTCATGAAGTATTTTTTGGGCATTGAATTTAAGTAATAAGAAGCTGGAATGTTTATCTCACAAACAAATATGCACATGAAAATTTGAAAATATTTAACATGGTAAATCCTAAGCCAAAACCAATACTAGTTGTCATAGGACCAAAATTAAGCATATAAAACAACGAATCAAATTTTTATCCATCTTTGCTCAAAATATTAGTTGGTAGTCTTATGCATCTGATAGCCATAAGGACTGATATTAAGTATGGTGTGAGTATTATCTCAAGGTTCATGGAGTCTCTCAAATACTCACATTAGCAGGTTGGAAAAATAATGTTGAGGTATATACATGGAACTAAAAATTATGGAATCTTGTATACAACATCTGATAAGTTCAAACTCATAGGTTACATAGATAGTGACTATGTTGTAAATTAAAATGACATAAAAAGTACATCCAGTTATGTTTTTTAGTTTGGAGTAGGGGAAATTTCATGGACATCAAATAAAAATCCTATAGTCACTCTTTCTTATATAGAAGTTGAATAATATGTTAAATTGTGTGGATGATAAGAATATTGAAGGACTTGATGCATAATTGGGAAGATGCAACAAATATTTTTTGTGATAACAACTCTACTATAGCATTGTCTAAACATCAAGTCTTTCACAAAATAAGCAAACACATAGACACAAGATATTATTTCATTAGGAAGATAATTAATAACAAAGAGACATGTCTACACTTTTATAGATCTCAATATCAATTTGATCATATATTTACAAATACCTTAGGAAAATAATAATTTTTGGATTTGAGAAGTTGTTTTGGCATCTATGATGAAGACTTTATAAGAAACAAAGAGCTACATGTAAACTTCAGAGAGCAAAAACAAGTTTAGGAAATTTACAAAAGATATTTTGAAACTAATCTATGGAATGATAAATATATACAAATTCAAAATTAAGGGGGTGTGTTATAAAATATAGTTAGTTTCTCTTGAAAAATGTTAGGTTCTTTGTAAACAACAATTTGCATGTTGAGAGTTGTCTGTAAGTTATATTTTTATAGAATATATAGGTTATAATAGTTTCAATGCTCAAATTTTAGTAAAATTACACTTTATAACATAGTCTCTTGTATAGATTTTATGATGATAAAATAAGGACCATTTATTAATGAAAAAGAGACGTACAACAATGTTGTTTTTCCTGGGTTTAATTATATAGTATTTTTCTATGTATTTATCCATTGGAGTGTATATCAATATTCTATTATATTATTTTTATTCAATTATTCCTAGAAGAATTAGTATACTATCTCCTTAAAATTCTATAATATTTTCATTTCGATAAGATAGAAAACCTCAATAAGGGTAAACCTAGCTTAGACTAAGATGAAAGACCATGGATCCTTTTGGTTGAATTAAGTATAAGAGGAAAGGAAAATATAAAAAAATGGGATTATATGGTATTTAAGTAGAAGAGAAAAAATTTCCTATTCATTAAAAGATATATTTTCCAAATATGTTACATAACACAAAGGAAAATAGAACTTAGTGTTGAAAAATACTAAGTTAGAAAATATTAGCAACAAATCTTGTCATCATGAGATATATAATGTAGGCTTATAATTATGTGAAAATGAATAAGAATACATTGTCAAGGAGACAAAAAACCACTTTAGATGTAAGAGCATTTAGTATCATGTACATTCTTGCATTAACCAAAAATATGTTTATTTAGTAAAACTATCAAAGTGTTATTTTGTGTGTCTTATTATGTAGCTATCTTTATTTGTATGTTGTGGGCATCATGAGTTGTGTGAAAACCCTTTAAAGTTGATTTGTGCCACATTTAATTTTGCATTTTTGTATTGGTTGTTGCACATAATTGTAATTATTTTTTGATTGAATAAGCTTGCTAAGCTTTTTGTAAGAAGTGATGTTGGTATTTTGTGCAAGCGCAATCTTGAAAAAATATATAAATTAATTTTATAATCATGTGGCATCTTCTATAACATTAGATATTTCATTTAGGTCACCATATAGATTTAATATTTTCCTCTAATGCAGCAGATATGGTGAGAGTTCAAAGAGCCTAGTCTTCACCATACAATAATGGTGATGATTTACAATTCATTTTTAGAACTTGTGGTATGATTATTGATAGAAGTTAAGATCATGGTGGAAGGGTTTTCTAGTATATCCATTGAATCTGATATTTCAAAACTTAGGCTTTTGAGTTTTTTACTTTCATATTACTTATATCTTATGCAGTTTGATTTGGTAAATATACTCTTACGACATATTATGAAAGAGAGCCTTTGAAGTTATTTCCTTAAATCATCATAGAAATATAAATTATTAATTTAATATTTTATGTGATGTAGTATGTCATGATGCATTAAATTTTAATTTTTTTATGGTGCCTATGGAATGTTTTTTACATTTAATATCAATGGCACACCAAGATGTTTTATATTTTTTTTTGGGTTGCTAAGTATTAATGTAATTAAGTAGTTCTTAAATATTTATAATAATAATCATGTATTTTCACATGGTATGACTAGTAGATGAATCGTAGATTTGGATAGATGATTAAAACTAACAATAGTTTGATATTTTTTAAAGAGAAAACTAGACATGAAGAGACCACATTTGCTAATAGATATTTATAGATATATTATTTTAATGCATCTCATTTGAGATAATGGAGAATTGTGTTATTGTCATATGTGCCTTTTAAAATTCATGTTTTGAAATATAATAAATAACTAAGTGTGTTGATGCATTTCACTACATATGTTTCTATGTATTCTAAAGATTTTATGGTCTATGACATTTCTTAAATGAGAACCCTAATCTTAGCTACTTCATTTGGTACTGGAGCATAATTTATGTCTCCTTAGATTATTTTTGATTTTCCTCTTTGTGTGTGTGGGTGGAAAGTAGTTGCAGAGATATTCCAATGATATTTTTGGGAAAGATGTGTTGACAAGGAAATCAAGCACAATTAGAGGATTTATATTCCTAAAGAAATGACACAAAAATAATCCTAATTAGAAGAAGGATAGGTGTTTATGAATTAAAGAGACTTATGAATCTAATAGGATTTATGAAAGATATGATAGCTAGAGTTATATTTTCTCTAGTTAGTCCAAATGTTGTTTAGAGATGCATCATCATGTAATTTAGTCAATTATATGTGCTCATATAAATTTTACTTTTTCCACTCTATTATAAAATATATCCCTCTTTCCCATGTGTATTACATTCTAGTTACAAAAGGTTTTGGCTATCTATTAGCAATTAAATGTTCTCAATATCTTAAAAAGGGTATTTTCACTTCTTTAAAATAGATCTATCCAACTTTTTAATGGAAAACATATCGATGATGATTTCCACATGATTATTGAAGATGAATACAATATCAACCATGACAAATAAATTATTGATATCTTTTGCTTCACAACTTTTTTCATTTTTCAATGGATGAAGACTTAATAATACATGTAGTCCTTCCAACCGACCCCTTCTTGTTTCAATGACATGAAATAAGTGGATTATATGTAAGTAAATATTTTTAATTCTTAGTATCCATTTTTTAGGTTTAAGATACTCCCTCCCATATTTTGTAACATGTCAATGATTGGGTTGAGAAAGCAATCTCATATTAAATCATTATGACACTATGTTAAGCCATTAAATTTGAAATCTAATCTTAAGTTATTTTTATGACTAATGTTTATTATACATTATTTTTGGTCTTAAATAAACCCTCTAATTTGAAAGCCTTATTTTATTCTTATATACTTACTTTGGGAAAATTCTGAAAATGGGAAGGATTTTCATCAAGTAGTATCAAACTAGTGTTATGTCCCCAAGAATGTGTGGGATTTAGGGTTAATACAAGCTAGCGTCCAAATAAATTAGTTGCAAGAAAATTGGATTATTATAGCAATTGAAGGGAATAAAGAATTTAAAATTATATTGTTGAGGAATCTCCTTACAATTACATGACCTAGTATAGATTAAGATTGCACAACCTTATCCTCTTTTTTGATCTAATAAAGATTTTTATGTAATTGTATTTAAGAGCATTGACAAACTTCAGGGAAAATCATCTCTTGATTGATACTACAATGGAAATGGGTTTACTAGGTGTATCTCTATTAACCACCACTCTTTATGTTATCACTTATCATAAATTTTCCTAATTACCATTTTGTAAAGGTGTCCTTAGTTCATGCTCTCGATATTTATTTAAGAGGTATGCAAATAATGTAAGACATTTTTCTCAGACAAGCCATAACTTAGATTTCTCACAACAAAGCAAAATTTTAGTTTTATTTTAAAAATACAATAAAGAGTCCTTTAAAGGCAGTTATGGATTTGTTTCCTACAAAAATGTTAAAGAGAATTGTAGTTATCTATGCTATGCCATGGTGGAAGGAAAATAAGTGTTATGGAGAAATATCCATTTTGAAATATAATCTTAGAAATGGGTATGATTGAGTGATTGAGAAGATCAATACTCAATGGTCTCTCCAATCTACTACTTATATTTAGAGTTGGATATGTAAGACTATTAGGCATACCATACTTGAGTTGAAACATGAGCAGTTGATTTCATGTTTTCTATATAATTGATTATCTATGGGACATTAACTTATTATTTTAGGTTTTCCTCAGCTCAAATGTTTATTTTCTTCCCATATACAATCTATTTTTCAATTGTTTTGGTTTTGTTACAAAGCTTAGTTGACATTAGATTTCCATTGATGAAGTGTTAGAACATTTTTGGATAGATCCCTTCAACAAAAAAAGATTCTCTTTGGTGACTACCCTATGTTATCTAAAATATCTATATAGATTTAAAATACTTTTTCAGTGTATATTATATTTTTCATTTCAGAATAAAAAATGTAATATTTTTTGTTAATTCTAAAATTGATGCTCATTTTTATACTTATAAAAGAGCAATTTAGTTATTTCAAATGTGTATATGCATATTTAAATGCAAAACAACAAGGCTGCTCTAAAGATGGCCCATCTCAATGCCTTCCTAAACTATTTACGTTGTTCACCCTCCAAAGTTGCTTGTGTGCCTCGCTTCACTGTGAATAAAAATAAGCCCAAGGGGAGGCCACAAAAGCAGTTGATCATGTCCACTTTTTCATCGCAGGTTTGGTTGGTCTCTGTAGTGTAGGTATTGGCCTCCTATAACCCATTGTGACCATTGGGTTTCTCCTCATATGCACTATGGCAATCTTATTTTAACTCTAACAATTATTATTATTATTATTATTATTATTATTATTATTATTATTATTATTATTAACAAGCTAAAAAACCACTTTTACTTACACAAAAAAAATATTTGGTTCTTTCAAGGTGTTGTGAGAAACCATTCTTTTAAGACTGTTATTTGAGGATAGTTCTGTGATAATCTTAATGGAGTGGAGGAGTGCTCTTTATGGTTTATGGATATGTGAAAGTGGTCCGGGAAAACATTGACAACTGATATGAAGCTTTAACTTTACCATCACATTGCATTCTTCTCATTCAAATTGCCTTTCAATATCCGCACCTCTTTTGCAAAAAGAATGGGACAAAAGGGAATTCTTCTATTGGGATTATTGCAAATTCATATTTTTGACCAGTCTTCCAACGTAAATGGAGCCCATAAAATTAAATGGATAGAACATTACATTAATGTAATCGAAAGGGTCACCCAATGTATGTTGGGCAAATGATATAATTGAATGAATATTGAAAGGAAAGTTGGAACTGTTATGAATGTAGACACCGTCACCTCTCACCCTAGTTTTGTTAAAAGTCACAAAGATGTTAAAAGCCACTTTGGAGAATATATATGCCTACAAAATTAAAAATTAGATCTCCATTCCTTCAACTTTTGAGGGGCATCAAATTGATAATCGTGAAGAAAATTCTTTTTGTCAAATTACATGCTTTCCTTCTGTTAGAGTTTGCAGGAATAAAATAACAGAAAAAATAATGGGCACAGACTCTAGATTGCTGCTGCAATCAAAAGATATTTTCAATATTATTATTTTTTGCATGACATAAAGCTACTATCTTAAACTTACATATATAGAATTAAGATAAAATCAAACTGAAAATAAACTAAACCTAAACTGAAGTTTGTGCATGCAATGCTAAGCTATAACTAAGGCAATGAAACATGTAGACTACATGCATGATGTGCATGAGGGAGGTGTAACAAGAAGTGGAAATTAACAATAGTTTCTAACACTCCCCCTTAATTTATACCACTAACTACTTCAAAATTTACAATTCCTAAATTTTGTCTTAGATAATCAAAACTCTCTTTTGCTAATGCCTTTGTGAATATATTTGCCAATTGACCTTCAGATCTACAAAACTCCAAATGGATTTCTCCATTGTTCACTAACTCTCTCATAAAATGGAATCTTGTATCAATGTGCTTGCTCCTCTTGTGAAAAACATGATTTTTTGACAGTGTAATTGCTGATTTGTTATCATAAAAAATTGGTGTTGATTCCTTCTATTCTTGTAATAAATATGTCAATACTCTCCTCATCCAAGTTTTTTGACATGTTGCTGATGTGGCTGCTACATACTCTACTTCAGCTAATGAAAGTGTCACTATAGGTTGCTTTTTAGATGCCCATGTGACCACACCTATTCCAAAAATAAAGGCATGTCCAGAAGTACTCTTCCTATCATCAATGCTACTTGCAAAATCACTATCAGTATAACCAATCAAACCAAAATCATTAGTTGTGGAATATAAAATTCCATATTTTTTTGTTCCTGCCACATATCTCAATATCCTCTTTCCAACTTGACAATGTGATTCTTTTGGTGATTCCATGAATCTAGAGATTAAACTGACCCCATACATCATATCTGGTCTTGTAGCTGTAAGATACATCAAACTACGAACTAGTCTTTTGAATGTTGTAGAATCAACATTAGACTCTTTGTCTTCTTTGCTAATTTTGGTCCCTATAGCAACTAGTGTAGGTGCTAATTTACAATTCAACATCTTAAACCTCCTTAACACATCCTTTGCATATTTAGTTTGAAAATTAAATATTCCCTTCTCTGATTATATAACTTCTATGCCCAAAAAGTACTTCATTAATCTCAAATCTGTCATTGCAAATTCTTTTTTCATTGCTAATTTAAATGTGTCTAAAGACAAATTTCTAGTGAAAATTAAATCATCAACATACAAACACACAATCAAAATCTGACCTTCTTTGTTGATTTTTGTGTACAATTTAGGCTCACTATTGCTTCTGCTGAATCCATTGTTTGTCATGTATGAATCAATTTTGCTATACCATTCTCTTGATGCTTGCTTGAGACCATAGAGAGCCTTCTTCAATTTGTAGACTTTTTCTTCATGTCCATGCACTTCATAACCTAGTGGCTATTTCACATACACTTCTTCATCTAGGAAACCATTCAAGAAAGCTGATTTGACATCCATTTGATATACATTCTAATTATTTTGTGCAGTTATTGCTAAAACCATTACAATAGTATCAATTCTAGCAACTGGAGCAAATGTTTCATTATAATCAATTCCATGTTCTTGTGCAAAACCTTTTGTTACTAACCTTGCCTTGTGTTTTTCAACCTTTCCTTCTACATCAAATTTGGTCTTATAAACCCATTTGACTCCTATGCAATCCTTACCTTCAGGTAGATTAATTAAATCCCATGTTTGGTTTCTCTTAATGGCATTCATCTCTTCATCCATTGCTTTTATCTAATGTTCCTCATTAACTGCTTCTTCATAGTACATAGGATCATGAGAGAAAAGAGAAAAATTTAAACATAAATCTAACTTATCTTCTTCTTTCTTATAAATCTCATTCAAGTTTCTCATTTTATTACCTTTAAGTTTTGATCTTAAAGTGGCAAGAGTTGGATCTGATTCATCACTTACTTGTGAATTGGGTGTAGGATGACCTACATGACCAGATGATTCACCTTGTGCTGAGCTCCTAGGTGTTCTTATTGGAGTGCTTTTTCTTGCTTGTGGAGAGAACTGATAACCTTGCAAATTTTTTTCTTCATATTATTCTTAATTTTGGGGAATTGGTGATCCAATTGTGATGGTTTTATCAATACTTCCATCCCATGCTTCTTCTTCCTTAAATTCCACATCTCTGCTAATAATCACTTTCTTTGAAATGGGGTTATACAACTTATAAGCCTTTGATTCCTCACTATATCCAATAAAAATGCATTTCTCACCTCTATCATCAATTTTTATTCTCAATTTAGATGGTATAAGAGAATATGCAATACAACCAAAAATTCTGAAATGATGTACACTATGCTTCTTACCAATCCAAGCTTCTTGTGGAATTAGATCTCTGACACTCTTTGTTGGGCTTCTATTTAGAATATATACTGCACATGCTACTACTTCTACCCAATATTCATTTGACAAATGTTTGGCCTTCAACATGCTTCTAGCCATCTCCATGATTATTCTATTCTTTCTTTCTGCTACACCATTCTGTTGTGGTGTGTACCCTGTAGTCAGTTGCCTTTTAATGCCATGATATCTGCAAAAGTCTTGAAATTCATTAGACATATATTCACCTCCTATATCTGATCTAAGTACCTTGATTTAAAGGCCACTCTTCTTTTCAACCATATCCTTGAATTCTTTAAATTTTCCAAAGGCTTCAAACTCATTTTTAAGAAAATATATCCAAGTCTTTCTGCTAAAATCATCAATGAAGGTTAGAAAATAAGAACTACCTCCAAATGATGGAATTTGCATTGGTCCAAATAAATCACTATGTACTAGCTCCAATATTACCTTTGCTCTATATGAGGATCCTACTAGAAAGCTCTCTCTATGCTGTTTTGCTAGGATGTAACTTTCACATGAACTTCCTGGCTGTGCTATTGGTGGTAATCCCTTCACCATATTTTTATTTTGTAACAAATTCAAACCTCCAAAATGTAAATGTCCATATCTTAAATGCCATATCCATGATTGGTCTAGATGCATGGTTTTGAAGTGGGCTTCCTCTTCTCCTTGGATGCACTGAATTCGAAGAGGGAACATCTGATTCTTGGTCATCTCCACTTTTCCTATCAACTTGTCATTTGGAAATTTGTCTAGTATTATGAAAACATTATCCATAAAAGATACTCTGTAACCTTTCTATACTAACTATCCAACACTCATAAGATTATGCTTTAGTCTAGGTACAAAATAAACATCAGGAATAAATCTTCTTTCACCATTTTTTGCCAAAACATTTATTACTCCTTTACCCATTACATCGACTTTGTTATCATTTCCTAATTTCACTTTAGATTTTATGGAATCATCAAGACTAGCAAAGAATTCTTTATTCCCTATCATATGGTTACTACATCCACTATCTAAGAACCAAATATCTCTAGCATTTTATTGAGCAACATGACAAGTGAGAAATAAGCTTTCAGAATTAGAACTAGATTCATTTGTGTAATTATCATTCTACTTATCCACATCTCCTTGTTTCTTTCTGCATTCACTTGCATAATGTCCATATTTTTTGTAGTAATAACATTGAATTTTATATTTATCAAACCTTTGTGAATTTTTTTGGAAGTGATTGTTGCCACGTCCTCTATTGTTGTAGATTTGATTATTATTTTCACCTTGATCTAGATTGTTCCTTCCATTTCTGAATCTGCCTCTTCCTCTGAAGTTTGACCTTCCTCTTCCTCTTCCTCTACCAAATGATACCTGAGACTTGAAAGCATTCTCAAAAGAAGTATTATTATTCCTATTCATTCTGGATTCATGTGTTAACAAAGATCCCATTAATTCATCTACTGATAACTGTTCCAAATATTTGGTTTCCTCAATAGCTACAACTATTGCATCAAATTTGCTTGGTAAAATCTTGAGTATTTTTTCTATGATCTTCTGATCTGTTATTGTTTCTCCATTAGATCTAATTTGATTCACAATATTCAATACTTGACCCATAAACTAGTCTATAGACTTTGAGTCGTTCATTTGCAAATTTTTAAAATTTTTCCTAAGAGATAGCAATTTAGCTATTTTCACCTTTGTATTACCTTTATAGGTGGTCTCTAAGATTTTCCATGCTGACTTGGATCTCATTGTTATTGAAACTCTATAAAAATGGATTCATCCATTGCCTGTTGGATTAGGAATAGAGCTTTTGCATCCTTTTTCTTGTTCTCTTTAAGCTCTTCCTTTTGTGGTCGAGTTAATGCCTGATGGGCAGCCTCATCTTGTGGTTCTACAGAGCCATTTTCTATCAAATCCCAAACATCTTGTGAGAAAAACAATGTTCTCATTTTAATTGCCCAAAAATCATAATTCTTACCATTGAAAATAGAAATCTGGAGTTGAGAAATACTGTTGATTTTTGCCATATCTCAAGCTTACACATTTAGAGATTCAAATTTTGGAGGAGAGGTGCACATATTCTTATTTTCCTTCCGGTCCACTATTTCAAACTATTTATCTTACATCAAGCATGCTTTTACTCTCTTCTTAGCACAACAATATTGATCTTCCACTTATGTGTTGCATTGACCAATTTCTATCTTATGCTTCTTCTTAGAACGTTGCCCTTCTGGCTTCAAGTATTTGTGCATGTTGGTTGTGCTCTCTTGATAGCACTAATGCTCTTCTCTTCTTGGATCTACTTTCTAGTCTTTCTCATGCTTCACTTGGATAGATTCATAAACTTTGATAAACTAAATCTCAGACCAGCACTTAAAACAATATAAGCTTAGACAACAGTTCACTGCCTTGTGCAAACTGTAGTAGCACATAACAAAGATTTTTTCTCCAACAAAAATAACAAAACTAACATAGTTTAATACCAAACCTGTGCTCTCCAACAAACCTGGCTGTCGATTTACTCACAATGCATCAGGTTCTTTTACCAATGGCTGACGGTTAGATCACCTTTTTCTCTAGTCATTTGAATTCTATTGTACATGACCTTGGATCACACACAGGCTTTCCTTTTTTCACTGTGCTTCTATGTTTTTCAATGCTGGTTGTGTTTTGATCTTCTATAATTTGGTTCTCCTCCTGGCTATAGTGACTCTTTCTTTGATAGTCTCAATCTTTTCTACAGACGGCTCTTGTCTAGCTGGTCCTCTACTGCACTTTTCTTGTCTGCTTGGGTCTCCTTTGGCTCTTCCTAACCTAGTCACTGGTTCTTATTCTTGTCCTTGGATATTCTAGCCCTTGGCTCTGATACCATTTTTTCAAAAATTTTAGGAATAAAATAACAAAAAAAATAATGGGCGCAAACTCCAGATTGCTACTTCAATCAAAAGATATTTTCAATCTTATTATTCTTTGCATGCCATAAAGCTAAAATCTTGAACTTACATATATAGAATTAAGAGCAAATCAAACTGAAAATAAACTAAACCTAAACTAAAGATTGTGCATGCAATGCTAAGCTATGACTGAGGCAATCAAGCATGCAGATTACGTGCATGATGTGCATGAGGGAAGCATAACAAGAAGTGGAAATTAACAACAGTTTCTAACTCTTTCTTCTTTTATTCATGTTATTTAAAATTCAACCTTTCTTTTCCTTTCACTATTATTTGTTATTTATTGTTATGTTATTATCTGTTTTAAGAATCTCCCCTCTCTCCCTATATATATCTTTTCTATATGATATGCTTGCTTATAATATCCCTTAAGGCTATCCCTTAAGGATCTCTACTCATGGAAGAACATAATTGGGCCAAGAAATAATGCTATTTATAGATTCTCTGCAAGTACTTTTCATTGTGTTTACTATTGGAACACATCTCTATATCTATTGAAATATATATTTCTCAAGTATTATTTTTATATAGAAGAAGAAACGAAGCATTATATCTAAATAACCTGAAGTTGAAAGTACAAACAACCTCTCATTCTTTATAAAATAAATATTCCTCCCACAATGATATGAAGTTGATGAAATGATTATATAGTCTGCATGCATCTCCTTCCGCCAATGGCCTCATGCTATCAGTCTTTAGAATGGATTTGTTATATTGTGGTTTCGTTTAGGTAATCATTTTCAATGGTTGCATGATATAATCATTTTTGCATGGGAAGAATCACATCGATGTGATATGAAACTAGCCAAATTCTAATTTAAGCCAAGATAAACACACATCATTGTCTAATCAAAGTATCAATGAACTCATAAAACAATGAGTATCCAATCTTAACATAACATTATTATTGCTTTGTTTTTTTCTGCTTAAAATAGATTTGGTTTCAGTTTTGGTTTCAGTTTTTTTTTTTTTTTTACATATCTATATGTATGTTAGGAGTTTTCTCAAGATGAACTGGTCACCTCTAAAGGGTATGAGGAAATGAAAGAGTGAATCTTAAAACTTCACTTGCGTAATAATTTAATAATAATATTAATTGATTATATATTAATTAAATCATATATTATATATATATATATTTTTTTGAGGAAGAAATAATTCATGCATTTTTTTAAGGAAAGAATAACTATGATCCTGAGGCATTTTGAGGGGACTACCTCTTTTAAGTAAGACTGAATTTCAATTCTTATTATTTGATGAATTACAATACCTTATGTCCTTCTATTTACACTATTATAATTTATTCCCATCTTCTATTTTATGCATGCAAGATTATTTATGATACATATGGTGCCTATTTGAATGCATCAAAATCTGAAGTATTTTCAATCAAAGGAAGGGAATCAATATACTAGTGGTTGCAAGAACCCTCCAAATCTAACTATGTAGTTATGTCCATCTCATATGCTTCAACTATAGGATGTAAATACTCATACCATGTATTGTAGTTATTCTACCAATTTAACCATGTATTAATTTCCCATTATAATGTGTTAGTATATGAGATTGGAGCTTTAATCTATTTAAAGCAACCTGCATATTATTTTTGAATTTATCCATAGCATTATTTAACTGATGCATTTCTCTAGATAAAATGACAAACTCTATTTGTTTTTTATAATAGTAGTTAATAACATTGTAATAACATTTGTAATACTTAAGTAAACTAAAAAATTTAAACTATTCTAAAAATATGAAATGGAGATGCACAAAATCTAGAAAAAAATTGATGCAATTATTTCACATTTGAGATCAACATGTAGAAGAATAGTCATTTATTTTTTACAACAATAGTTACTAAAATGGTGATAACTTTCACAATACTGAATGAAATCTAAAAATTCACACTGTTTCAAAAAATTGAAAATAAGGCAAACAAAACCTAGAATTTTTTTGGCATAATTGTATATGGTTGGAGAGCTATACACATAGAGGAATAGTTATATTTGTTGATAGATAATACAAAAATCTCCTCTTTCAGAATCATAAAAACTAACTTTCTCAACTTCCTACAAAATTAAAAAAAAACATAAATAGTCTTAGAAAGAGATTTTATACCAAATATTAATATCACTCGCACAATAATTGAATAATAAAATTAATTGATTATATATTAACTAAATCACATATAACACACATGCAATTCTTTTTGAAGAAGGAATAACTCTAATCTTGGACCATTTCGAGGGGGTTACCTCTTTTAAACAAGACTCAATTATAATTATTTTTTATTTGATGCATTATATTAGCGTATGCCCCACTATTTATATTATTTTAATCAATCTCACTTTTCCATTCTATGTATGTGACATTATTCCTTTATGACATTACTATTTGAACTACTATTATATTTTACTATTTTACCTCAAATATACATTATATTCCCCTACACAAGTATATTATATTAACTATGAATGAGAAATAAAATTATGTAATGTTTAATCTAATTAATTGTAACACAATTATCATTGTATAATGTTTATTGAATAAGTTTTTAGAAATTAGAAATTTGAATGTGGGTATCTACATATATGGAGAAAAAATACTATGGAAAACATGTTGCTTGGTGTGAGGAAGAAATTAAAGCAGATGAGATTGTAATAATGAGAAAATATAACAAAGGGATGGAAAGACAGATGTTTGTGTTCTTATGAAATATAGTTATTCCTCCTACCTCTCTTTATTCATGTTTTTCACATATACATTATCTTGCAATTTTTTTGGGATATTATTGGAAAAAAATGAAAGGGAGATTTGAAGGTCCTTCATTGACCCAACTTAAGAGATTTAATGGGAACAAACCAAGGAAGAACAAAAATGTAAAGTAGTAAAACAATGCCTAAAATTAAAAAGGACCATTTACATGACCCTTTATAAGGAAAAATAATTTATCACAACAAAAATTAATATAATGGAAAAAATAAATTGAAATTAATTAGAAGACAATTTTTTATTTTATTTTTCAGAGTTTTAAAAATAGTTTCTAGGAGAGTTTAATATAGTGGTATGATCCATCGTCCTATCCATGTACTTTTCTAATTATACTTATATATAATATATCCATAACCTTATCCATGTACTTTTCTAAGTATACTTATATATATTATAGCCATAACCTTATTGATTTACTCATTTTGCTAGTTGTTAATGGTGTCCTCCTGCTATAGCACTGAGTCTATAGGTGAAAATGGTTTTTTGTAGTAAATTTTTTCCTAATTAGATTTAGATCAATATATACCAAATGATAAGAAAGCCAATTTTGGATTTCACACCAAAAACTAATATATCCAAAAAACAATGCCGAATAAAACCAGCTTAATTTTTATTTTATTTTTAAATTATCAAAAAATTAAGGGCAATCTTATAACAAAAATTAATTTTAAATTTCACAAAATCAACAAGGTTGATGGTGGTGGTTATATTTTATTACAACATAAGTTACTTAACAATCACAAAAAAATATTATATGAACTAAGGAATGAATCCCCATCGAGCTGAAATTCCTTTCCTTGCGATTTCCATAAACATATTTTGTAATATTTACAAAAAACATCAAAAAAACAACAATGATGTTTTCTCAAAAATTAAACTTCCATATAAAGGGAAAGAATGAAAAGTACAAACATGAGAAATTAAAAGTAAATAAACACACTCAATTTAATTCCACTTAATTATTATGTTTTTTCTCCATGTCTGATCCAATTTATTTCTCTTACATGTTATCTTTAAAAAAATCCACAATACAATCCAAAAAAAAAAATTCCACAATAATCACCATTCTATCCACACACAAAATGAAACCATCGATTTGGATTAAAAGCATACATTGAAAAGATAAAATTGATAGCCTTAAATTTCTTCAGGTATTCTCATTAAGGTTAAAAACATGCATTGTCACAACATTGGCATCAAATAAAACAAAACACAAAGTCAAGTGGCATGCTTGACATTTAGAAACTCTTTAATTCATGATAATACAAATAATACAAAGCACACAATCAAGTGAAACATAGATATGTTCTTCGAAAAGCATGCATTTGGCTTTCTAGGATTCCAAGATACAACTCACTGATCAAAATTCCTATCAAATTTCCATGGACAAGTAGAATCATTAAGGATTAATTAATTAGCGATTCATTTTTTACACAAAGTGGTGAAGGAGACCATAACTCTATTCCCTAACCTCTGTTAATCTTGCAAAGGAAAGGAGAAATATTTAGAGAGTAATCAAAGAGGAACATGCAAATAGGTTGGATAGAATTTTAAATATCAAAGAAGGGATGTAAGCTTACATGTCATAGATAGTGTTATGATTTTATCAAATATATCTATTTTTGTATAAACCATATATATGTTGAGGCTCAAACCAAAATATAAGAGATAATGGTTATTGTGAGTATGTATGTCTAATTGTATCAAGGTTATCTCAGCTAGTGAAGCCTTTTTAAGTCATTGAAATAGCTAGGAGTTAAGGTAGCATACTAAGAGATAAATTTATAGTGTAATATAAAATGAAATGTTTCCTCTATATGTGTTTGTTTCATTTATTCAATTCATTTAAATCCATTAAAAGAGAATTCTTAGTGATCTAATTCTACAAAATGACATGTATTAGTTATTTTGTTTTATTAAGTTTTTTTAACTTTTCAGTTGTAAGGATTTGGCTTTTGCTTAGTTGGAACACCAAAACTTTAGTTGCACGATTTTGGTATCATGGAATAGGATAGAATATGATAGTGTTCATCTTGAGTGTGTTACTAATTCCTATATAGAATTGTAATTTGATTGATTGTAGTAGTAAGATTATAAGCTAAAAATTGTAGCAAGATGCCTCCTAAAGGAATGGAGGGTAGGGGATTGATAACAACATAATGTATTCATATATTCTAGATAGGATATGAGGATTTACGATTGTAGGATATGTTAGTAATTTTAAATAAGAAAAAGAAGCTAAGGGTAAAGGACTAGAGGAAGGTGAAGAAGGGATAGATGTGAGTGAATATAGGCCATTGAATGCTATCTAAAATATTTTCAAAGGGAATAATGTGAATGAAATTAAAAATTTCTCTAAAACATTAGTCATAGAATAATTGTTATAAGAACTCTCTAAAATCAAGGAAAATTTTTATTTCGATGATAGTGAAAACAAAAAAATGGTAAAGGTAGTTAAGACTAATCTAGAAGGTAATGTAACCTTATTTAGTCTTCATGTAGAGGACAACAGCTCTGCCATCATCCTCTTAAAGGGATTTTTAGTTCCTTAATTCTCTTTCTACTTTATTTAAGGTGGCCTTCTCTCTATTATTCTAGGGAGGTTTTCTATGTACCGAGGTACTTCATCAGGCCTTGTTGATGGGACCCAATTTTATTTCCCACCTAATTTATGATTAAGGAGGATGTTAGTGTACAATTTTATTCTATTTAATGTTTTTTATCTACACATGTTTATCTTTATTTATTAGATAGGGTAAAAAATAGATGTTTTCAAAGGATCAAAAACTATGAATACAAAATATAAAGCAATGATGCATGAATGAGATGCCACAATAGATGGCTCATGAGGGACTAAATGACCAATATGCTACTAAACCATAGCTTTCCAAAAAGAAAATCCTACCTACAACAAAAGACCAACTACAAACATAAATTATTCAAAAAAAATTATATCTATGTGAAACCATGGATCTTCATAACTGGACCAAATGACCTAAAAAAATCAACCAGCCAAGAGGCATACCATATCAAACTACAAAATGGGATTGGGCCAAAAAACATGAGAGGAAGACCAATCAGCACAAGGTGCCCTACTTCAAAATAGGGGTCTTCCCCAAAACTTCCACATCCTGTGACCTTATCTATCTTTAGCTAAAATTCTATTTTATGTCCCACCAGATGAAAGGGACCTACTACAAGAATTATGGCCAATAGTTTTACTATGTTTCTTCATTTTATGCACTTTGGTCCATACTCCCTCATCTTTAGAAGATTTTGGAAGTAAAAGAATCAAGATTTATAAAGATGGCTTAGCTTCTGTTACTACAACCTCTTTGGATTCTTTCATACAACAACCTTCTTGTGTTCTACCCTTGGTCTAGGTGTATCTTCAGGAATTTAGTCCAACTTCTCCACCTTAGGGGATTATTCAGATAGATCCTTAATAAAATCACTCCCATTAGTATCATTTCCTACTAAGTTGTGTTATAAGAGGGCATCCATCCACCAAGAATCCCACTTTTTATTATTGAAAGAGTTTGAAGCTAAGGCTAAGTGCCTTATCTCATAAAAAATTTGATAGTGAAAAGGAAACCCCTTAAATTCAAGAGTTTGTTTCCAAACATGGTCTTGGACCTTTATCTCAATACTCCTAGGAAAATTTGCTAAAACATTCATATTAACCAACATAAAGGAAAACATACAATGGTGGTAGTCTTCATTACCTAAATCCACTAAGACATGGCCACCTATAGATTTCCAATGTCTTTAAATAAATATTCTATCTAAAACTATAGAGGTAGGTGAGGAAGTCTTACCCAAGCTGGTTAGACATCAAAGGTCTCATTAAGTGGGTCAAAGGATGGAAACTAGAGTTTGTACAATAGGACATTTTGATCCCAAGACCACCTAGAATATTGAAAAATAACTTTATAATCCTCCACAAGATCAGAAAAAGAGAAAAATCCCTTAGCATAATGGAATATGTGTAAGTTACCTTCCATTAATGGATTCCAATTATCTAAAATAAAAGGGTGGAAATTTGGGAGTGAAGGCCAAAAATTGGGAAAAACATATCATGTCTGCATCCAAGAGCTCTTATTATCTTTCTATGATTTCTATTAGGGGTTTTCCTTTGAAGGAGATGCTGGGGAAAGCCTTGGATTAGACTAACAACTTCTGTACATAATTATTCCTTGTAGTAACATTAGCAAAAGAGGGATGTTTGACTAACACTTCTAGCCTTAATTTATGGAAGGTATTCTATAGTGAATCTATCTTTGGGGAGCCATAGGTTCAACTTATACAAAGTTGGGAAATAACAGAAGCACATAATTGATTACCAAGCAACTTAACATGCGGAAATTAACTAGAATACACAAGTAACTAGAATTCAGAAATAAAATAGAATATGAGAGACAATACACAATTGTATTAATACTCTTCCAAAATGAAATACAACAAAGAATATTGCCACAGTTCTTCTTCCTTAGACACCTCTAGGGCTCCCACACCTCTAGGGCATAAACAATAAATCTTCCCTCAAAGCTCTCTCTCTCTTACGGCCCCAACACACAACTCAAACACAGAGTTGGTGTTCACCTCTAACCAGTCAGTATCCACTACTGCTAGTACTCCAATGCTCCATGCACTCCACAAGTGCTCCATGCACTCCAAGTACACAATCGTACTTCAAGTAGATCTCTCCTAAATTGCAACAACCTACAAGCCAAATGATCTCACTTATGGAAGGAACTACCTTGCCTTCCTCTTTGCTCTATAATCGAGTACACACTGTACTCCAAGTAGATCCCACCTGATCCTACTCCCTGTTGTGTTATTGTCCTCCCTGATCTTGCACACCTGCAAATCAATCTAGTTCTGCACACTTGCAAACCTGGATCATGCACACACATACACTTGCAGATCAATGATCTTACTTACCATGCAGATCTCCTAATGTAGCCATGCACACCTGCTAACCAAGATCATACATACATGAAGAACCCTTCTGATTCTCCAAAACCAGCACCTACACTTGGCACTGCTGTGGAACTAGGAGGAACACCCTTGCTCACCTCACACACAGAAGGAGCTAACTTTGCTCAACTTAAACTAGAACACTTTACAATACAACATATGAGTCTCTTAAATAGATCTCATGCAAACAATAATTAGACACCTAATTACAATAATTAGATCCACAGCTTCTAGTCTAAATTTGGCTCTTGACATGCAAACACTTGGTTCGTTAACTAACTGCCTGTAAAACTTGCAGTTGTGAACTACACAGGTGACCAACGTTGATCCCTATCTTCCTATAGGTGACCAATGTTGGCCGATCCCTGACTGACGTTGATTGCTTCTCTTCACTAACCTGACCAATGTCGGCTGATCAGTCTGACGCCGGTTGCTTTGCAACTTAGCAACCTTCAGCAACCTCCTCCCCTGTTTGCATCAGTGAAGATTTTAGCTCCACAACCTAACAATCTCCCACTTGGAGATAAATAGCTACATTATACCTGTACCTGTACCCTATCTAATCTATTTCCTAGCTTGTATTCCTCTTCAAGCTCAACCCTGAAGACCACCCACCACATAACCTATGGTGCACCTCCTGTCATTCGAGTAACCTGCCACATCCGAACCTACAAACCCATGTAGTGAAGTCCTAACCCTGCATAGCATGAATCCCTGCTGATGGTCCTTCTCAAATACCTGAGAACCCACTTCCTTGAATTCGCTCCTAACTCTCTGACAACACCCACTGCTTGGGCAAACTCAGATCTATACCAGACCTCATGTGATTTCAGACACTGAACTGTCCAGCCCTTGGTGTGCTCCGGTTCTGCATCCTGAACCTCGCCAACACCTGATTCACATCAGCTCCCATTGGAGACAAAATCAACCTGTGATCTCCATGTCTCTCATGCCAAAGAATTTTGCTACTCCAAATTCCTCATGACATGCCACTGAACTAACCTTACCCTTAGCTCAACAAAACACTCTATGTACAAACTTGCTAGCTAGCATACCATCCACATACAATAATAGGATAATGTAGCTATCATCATCAACCTAGTAAGACAAACACAATGGTTACACTGACATTGACTAAAGCCATGCTTTGTCATCCACCTATCAAACCTGTACCACTGTCCTACAGCTTCCTCCCTACTCTGGAGTCAGCAACTAGTATAAAGAAGAGGAACAAAAAATTTGAGGCTTACTTACCACTTTCAGTCCTCCATATGGGCGTTTGAGACTCTTTGACAGCTTACTGTCTACCCAAAATTTGTTACAGTGACCAACCTCGATCACCACACAGTCTGCATCCTATCAACATTGATTTCCATGCACCTATCCTAACTACCAACTCTATCGACATCAGTGTCCCTATTGCCGACATCGATCCTCCTAACTGACATCGGTCTTACCTATTGCCGACATCGGTCCTCCTAACCGACGTCGGTCTTACCCTACATGACATCACCGGCTTTGGTCTGCACATGACTGACATCGGCACCTATCTATTCAATGCCAATTCCCCTTGACTGATGCCAGTAACTGTGTTCACCTATGAGTGATGAATTTTTACCCGTGAGCTCCTTTGAATCAAAACCCATGTCCAAACTGCCCTGCTTAGAAGTATCCAGCCCCATCCACCGGTCTCTATCTGTCATCTCCTCCAAGAACACCAAGGCTTTCTAGTTATTAAGTCTATCAAACACATCTGACTTCCTCTTAAGAACATGCATCTCCTTCTTGCTCATGTGACCAAGCCTACAAATCCACGTCTCCACAACAGAAGAAGAATTGGTAATATAAGCAAGTAGATAAAGAGTACCTACTTTCTTACCACTAGTTATTTCAAGTGTATCCGCTGTGAGAGTTCTTGTGCATATCTCATCACCCAACTTTCCTGAAGAAATTAGCCACATCTCCAAGCCTGGGACCTACATGACCTCCTTCAACACCCATGTGTTGGCCGCCTACAATTTCAGCTTCACTTCCCATTTGCCAATTCTTTGACAAGGCTCACCAGCTCCTCTCTTTGGGGCTGCATGGAAAGAGGCAACATAAGCTATTAACCAAGATTCAACTTTATCCAAGAAACATCCCAGAGCATCCTGTGCAACAACCCCTGCAACATCTGCTTCTTCAGTTTCTTCATGCTAATCTTCCACAAACCAACAATTTTCTTTTCCTTGCTCTTTCTTTCCATAGGACCGTAATTGACCATTCGTGCTTTTCAATTCCTCCATTCTTAGCTTACTTTCTTCTCCTATTGCTCTACTCCCACTCAATTAGAAACCCTTGAGAGTGACCTATAACCAAACACAAAACTTGCTCCATGCAACCTTAGATCTGATACCACTTTGTTGGGAAATAATAGAAGCACACAATTGATTACCAAGCAACTTAACATGCGGAAATTAACCAGAATATACAAGTAACTAGAATTCAAAAATAACATAGAATATGAGAGACAATACATAATTGTATTAATACTCTTCCAGAAGGAAATACAACAAAGAAGATTTCCATAGTTCTTCTTCCTTACACACCTCTAGGGATCCCACACCTCTAGGGCATAAATAGTAAATCTTCCCTCAAAGCTCTCTCTCTTACGGTCCCGACACACAACTCAAACACAGAGTTGGTGTTCACCTCCAACCAGTCAGTATCCACTACTGCCAGTACTCCAGTGCTCCACGCACCCCACAAGTGCTCCACGCACTCCATGTACACAATCATACTTCAAGTAGATCTCCCATGAACTACAACAACCTGCAACCCAAATGATCTCACTTATGGAAGGAATTGCCTTGCCTTCCTCTTTGCTTTATAATCAAGTACACACTATACTCCAAGTAGATCCCACCTGATCCTACTCCCTGTTGTGTTGTTATCCTCCCTAATCTTGCACACCTGCAAATCAATTTGGTTTCACACACCTACAAACCTGGATCATGCACACATATACACCTATAGATCAATGATCTTACTTACCATGCAGATCTCCTAACGTAGCCATGCACACCTGCTAACCAAGATCATACATACATGAAGAACCCTTCTGATTCTCTAAAACTAGCACCCACACTTGGCACTGCTGTGGAACTAGGAGGAACACCCTTGCTCACCTCACACACAGAAGGAGCTAACTTTGCTCAACTCAAACTAGAACACTTTACAATACAGCTTATGAGTCTCTTAAATAGATCTCATGCAAATAATAATTAGACACCTAATTACAATAATTAGATCCACAAATTCTAGTCTAAATTTGGCTCTTGACATGCAAACACTTGGTTCATTAACTAACTGCCCGTAAAACTTGCAGTTCTGAACCGCACAGGTGACCGTTGTCGGTCCCTGTCTGCCTAGAGGTGACTAACGTCGGTTGCTTCTCTTCACTAACCTGACCGACGTCGACTGATCAGACTGACTGTCAGATTTAAGAGCACACAATATTACATTTGTATAAGCAACTTAAACATGTGGAAATAACCAGAAGAACAAATAACTATGAATGAGAAATAACACAAAATATGAGAAGCAACACACAATTGTATTTAACTCAGTTAGAAGGAAATTACAACAAAGAGATCACACTCTTTCTTCCACTTCATGGGCTTACAATAATCTTCCCTCAAGAGTAATCTTCTCTCAATAGGTCACAACGCACAGCTAACACAAGCTATTGTTCACCTCATTGTACTACCAGTACAACCGAGTACAAACTGGTACTCCAAGTAGATCCCACCATGATCTTGCTCCTTGATGTATTGCTGTCACCTTGGATCTTGCTCCCTCGTCGATCTCCTTTTGACCCTCGCATACACACACCCCTGCAGACCAACTTGATCTTACTTATCACATGTTGATCTCCACCATGATCTTACAACACCCTGCATATCAAACCTGATCTTACATACATGAAGAATCCTACTTGATTCTACCATGGGAAGAACTCTCCAAGTTCTACACTTAACAATACAGCCCATGAGTCTATTATATAGATCTCATGCATACACTAATTTAGACAAGCGGCTCAAGATTCGAATAGTCTTTATCATGCAAACTCTCTATTCACTTAACTGACTGTTTGTCAACAACAGTTTTGGAACTACACAGGCGATCGACGTTGGTCCCTGTCTGAATGGAGGTGATTGAAATTGGCCGACTGCTGTCGAGGTTGGTTTCCTTCTGCACTATCCATTGACCGACATTGGTGATCCTGCCGATGCTAGTGACTGCATACTCAGCATCCTCCATGTTTGCAACAAGGTGAAGCTTTTAGCTCCACACTCTAACATACAATGCCTAGGTCATCCCTTATTCCATATTTCTACATTCTTCTCTTACCATTCAGAGTTTTGTGAGTGCCTACATATTTGATTGCCATGTCAGTTATAGATCTAGGGGCCTGCACTATTACAATAAACTTCCCCTTTACCATCACATCTAGGATATACCTAGTTATAGAGTCAGATATGGGTGGCTACCCTATCTGTTTGATGTAGGTAGTATTTTTCATGGAAGCTTTCTCCTAGATGGAGTCACTCATAGAATAATGGGGGGCATGAGTTATCTAGGTAGGCATATATGATTGTTATCATCCCTTCTGATGCAATCCCTCCTAGATATGATATTCCATTGAATTTTAGGCATTTATAAGCACTTTAGGGTACCATTAGAGTAAGGGGAGATGGGTGGGAGTTCAAATTTGACAAAACACAGTATTGGAGATTGTGAGTAGCCATGTTGTTTTTCTTGCTTAAGTGTTATTTTAGGTCATTGAGAATGATAATACCACATTCATGAGGATGTGTGGTCATATATATTCCACCTATATATTTACCTTTCCTAAAACTATTTTGGATAATGATCTAATGAATAATTTAATTTTGTTAATGATAATAATTTAATCTTTTGATTATTGAAGACAAACTTCTTCTAGCTCATGTTTGATTTCACTTCTACAACAACTATCTCTTCTGCATAATATTGTTTTGTATATTTAAATGATTTAAGCATCATGTTTACTCAAACCTCGATCCTAGACTGTATCCAAATCTAACATTTTATTTTAGAACTTTTCAGCTAACATAATATTCTCTTTGGTGATTACCCTAGACTACTTAAAAAATTGACATAGACATTCTATATTTTTTTAACTTGTAAATTATATTTTTATTTTGGAAATAAAAAATGTAATATTATTTATTTTTATACTAATAATAAGTCAATGGTTTTTTCCAATGTGTGTATGCATATCCAAGTGTAACAAAATAGGGAAACTCTATAGGTTGTCCATCTCAATGCCTTACTAGATCATTAGGGTAATGTACCCTCAAAAGTTTATCGTATGTCTCATTATTCAACATCAATCAAAGGGATCCTAATGGGAGAAAACATAAGCATCATTTCATGTATACAATCTTCTAGAAAGCATGGTTGGTCTTTGCAAGGTAGGACATGCCTCATATAACACATTATGACAATACGGTTAATCCCCATGCACATTGTGGTGATCTGGATCTAATTACTCACCTTGAAAATGTTTAAAGATTTCATTCTAGAATTTATCCCCCATATCTGATGATCATGATTGTAAATCCTACAATGAAAGAAACACAAAGTTAGTGAACAATGCAAACATCGGGTGGGATTCCTTGATTGAAGGAGATGACATGATAGATGTTGGTTGGGTAATATTACACAACCAAGATATGCTTGTCATTATTCATGTTGTTATGTTTACTTAGTTTCTTGTTTTATATTATTTGTTGAATCTAGTTTTTCTTCATATGGAGTACTTTTTGTTTCTTATGCCCATTTTGTTATAAATTTTATGTTGGTGTGTGTCATGTTCACAAATGTTGTAAAGTCCACCTTAGGTAGTGTAGTTACCAATGGTTTATTTAATATATGCATAACTTTGTTTAATGTTGGTAGCTATCCTCACATATATGAAAATGGTTAGATTTAGCTTGGGAATAATCCCACCTTTGAATCTACTAATAGAAATCTCTCACTCAGCACTTCTTTTTCCTATATAAGGATAACTTTTGTTATTTTATAAACTTAGATTATAACTTAGAATCACATATAGATCTGTTGGATATGTAGTATGTTAGAGAGTCATATTCCATTGCAACCATTACTAGTTCCAAAAGTAAGCATTATGTATTACATTAGTTAATAAATTCTCTTAATTGGTAAATCTCTTTATCTATTTTGGGTGCATATGTATAGTTGATTTCCTTGAAGAGTTTTCTTGGGTCATTCTCCTCATTATAATATGGTATCATAATATCGTTAATTTAACTTGGTATCTGAAATGGATCCATAATCTCCATCTCACATTATTTCTAATCTAGTTCTTTATTCAAATTTAGATTCATTTATTTTTCATATCTATGTATGTAGGAGTTACATTGAATATACTTCTACACTATTTCATATGTGAGTGTTTTTTGTGTATATCAGGCATTCCCATTACATTCATCATGCTATAGAAAGTGTGTTTCTAGTTTTGTTTCCCATGAATCAAACACCATGAGGTCATTTTCCAAGCCATGAATTTTGATTTATGCATCTATGGAAAATTCATATGGATAAAAATGATCCAACATAAAATAAAATAGCCTTTTCATCCCACGTAGTATGTTTTTAGAACAAAATTTTATATTTTTTTATTAACTTGCTATAAACTGTAAGTTATATATTAGAACTGAGTCTGTAATGTACATTTAATGTTGGTAGATATCATCACATGTGTGAGAAGGGTTAGGTGTAGCTTGTAGAACAATCCCACTTTTCAATCCTACAATAATAATCTTTCGATCACCTCTTATTTTTCCTATATAAGGACCATTTGTGTTCCTGTAAAAAATTAGATTCAATCTAAGGGTCATCTCTAGAGATAGTGGAGATAATGGTTGTTAAATAATCATATTCTAGTGCAACCAAATACTAGTTCCACATATAAGCATTGTATATTACGTTACTTAATACATAATCTTTTAATCTATAGATTTACTTCTCTTTCAGGTGCATATGTGTGGATTATTACATTTCTAATTTTTCTTGGGTCATTATCCTCAGTTATAATATGGAATCACATTTGTGTTAATTTAACTTGGTAGTAAAGCTAGATCCACAATATCCACTTCACACTGTTTTAGATTTGGTTCTTTCTTCGAATGGATTCATGATTTTTGCATATCTACATAAGAAGTTCAATTGAAAATATTTATACCATATTTATTTTGTTCATGTTTTTGGTGAATATAAGATATTTCCATTAAATTAACATGCCAAAGAAAATGTCATTCTAGTTTTTTCCAACTTGGATTAGACACCATGAGCTCATTCACCAAGGCATGCAAATTATATTATATGCAGATATGGCAAATTCATAGGGATAAAGATGATCCAACATGAAATAAAATGACCTTTTCATCTCATATAGTATGTTTTCATTACTAAATATTGCATTTTTTATTAACTCACTTTAAACTATTAACTATAATATTTAACTATAGATTGGATCTAAATATTGCATTTTTTATTAACTCACTTCAAACTATTAACTATAATATTTAACTATAGATTAGATCTTAGTTTGTTGGGAGGGTGATTTTTTAAAAACTTGCTTGTCTTTTCGAAAATTACATAGCTTTTAAATTTCTTCACTATCACATGAGGATTTGTTTTGTATTTTTTATACACACCTACCACATTGACAATTTTAGAGAGATTGTGTTGCCTCATATTCACTCCCTACTTAGTATTAAAATAAAAGAGGGAGGTGGTGAGAAAGGGAAGGTGATGAGTGTGATGTGTACTACTAATGATTCTTAGTTATTTGAGTATGTTATGCAACTTGTGCTTATTCATGTATAATATGTGGATGTAGGGGTTAGTATCCAAATTCAGTATATTGTTTATGATCCATTATTGTTGATATCAAAATTATAAACATTATCTTTGAGCCATGTTTGGTTGTATCAAAACTCAAAATAGTGTCTCTAAGCCAACATTATTTCATGGTATCAAAATTTAAAATAATTTCTAAGCCAAATTTATTTGGTATATTTTACCCATACATTCTGGTTAAATGGAACACTTAATTTTGTTTATGTATACAGATTTTTGGAAGCTACTTTTAATTCATTCCTTTGACGGATCCATTATATTTAGAGTTTTTCTACAAGCTAATTGATTGATTGTTCTATTTGCTCTATCATCGTATGTCGATATCTCATTGGGGTAATACCAAGACCCATACTTATGAGCTTAAGACTTTTTGTCTCTTACCACATAACCTATGATGATATTTAAAACGGGTGTTAGTGTGTCATGTTCACATTTTTTTATAAATTCCACCTTAGGTAGTTTTGTTATGAATGAGTGTTTTAATGTACATAACTTTTTATAATGCACATGTAATATTGACAACTATCCTTACATGTGTGAATAGGTTTAGGTAAAATGTTGATAACGATCTTACCTTTCCCTTCACTGATAATAATCTCTCACTCACCTCTTGTTTTCCTACTATAAGAACCCTTTGTGTTCTCTTTTAAAATAAGATTGGAAGTTAGAGTCATCTTCAATATTTATGGAGATGTAGTTTCTCAAAGCGTCATCCTCTATTACAACCATTGTTGATTACACACATAAATATTATATGTTACATTAGTTAATATTGCATTACATATTTTTCTTAGAAATTCCTTATCATTTATAATATGGCATTTCAACTATGTTATTTTAATAACTTAGATGTATGTTTGATACCACCAAACCTTTTAGTAAATATCTAAAATATTTTATGACAGCAATAGAACTCTGTTTCATTAAAAATAAGATGTGTCCGAGTTGTACATTTCTTCCACTATAATACAGTTGAAGATTTTTTTTCCACAAAATCATTTTTTAACCGTATAACAATATTGATGGATATGGAAAATATGTTTGTAAAAGGATTTGGTAATAGGTATAAAGTAAAACATTATTTATTTTGTTTTATTTTTTCCCCTTAACTTTTAAAGAATAATTTGTTGTTGAGGAATACTTTCATTTTCTTCATACTTAGAAGACCATTGGGCAGATGACAATCTAACTCTAACAAAAGCTTTTCTTAAATTAATTAATATATATTTTTTATTTTTTTCGTTTTCCCCCTATATTAACAGGCTAATAAAACTTTACTTACGCAAACAGAATATTTGGTTCTTTCAAAGTGCTGTAAGAAACCATTCTTTGAAGATTGTTCTTTTGGGACGGTCACAGGACGATCTAAAGGAGCGGAGGAATGCTCTTTATGGTTTATGGGTATGTGAAAGTGGTCCAGCAAAAACATTGACAACTGATATGGAGCTTTAACTTACTATCACATTGCATTCTTCTCATTCAAAGTGCTGTAAGAAACCATTCTCTGAAGATTGTTCTTTTGGGACGGTCACAGGACGATCTAAAAGGAGCCGAGGAATACTCTTTATGGTTTATGGGTATGTCCAAGTGGTCCAGCGAAAACAGTGACAACTGATATGGAGCTTTAACTTACTATCACATTGCATTCTTCTCATTCAAATTGTTTTTCAATATTCCTACCTCTTTTTCAGAAAAGAAAGGGACGAAGGGGATTTATTGTATTGAGATTACTGTGAGTTCATCTTTTTGACCAGTCTACCAACCTCAGTGAAGCCCAGAGCATTAAATGGACAGTACCTTACGTTAACATAATCAAAAGGGCCACCCAATGTATGTGGGCCGCCGCAAACTAATTAATGAATTAATGTTACGAAAGAGACACTGTCACCGTTCACCCTGGTTTTTTGTTTAATTGTCAAAAAGCTGTTAAAAGTCACTTTAGAGAATATATATGCCCACAAAATTCAAAATTATATCCCCACTGCTTCAGCTTTTGATGGGTATCAGATTGATAATGATCATGAACATGCTTTCTGTCAGATAGCACGCTTTCTTTCTTCTTTTACTCGTCTCATTTAAAATTCTTTTTTCTTTTTCTTTCACTATTATATGTTAGTTAATGTGATATTACTATGTGGTTTAGGAATCTCTTTTTTCCTTGATATCTAGGAATACCTTTAGTTATATAATGTACCTGCTTATAATCTACGTTAAGGCTCTCTGCTCAATGGAAGAACATAAATGGGACCCGTAATGATAACGCTGATACATTCTGTTCAAGTACAGAGTACCTTTCATTGTTTTTACTATTGGATCGCATCGCTATATGTATTGAAATCTATATTCCTGGCCAATATATATAAAATAATAAAACAATGCATTATAAATTTATATTTAAATAATCTGAAGCTGCAAGTACAGACTAACTTCCATTCCTTATAAAATTAATATTCCTGCTGTCAATAATACTGCTGCTTATACATTCTGTCCAAGTGCAACTACCTTTCATTCTTTATCGCATATATATTCCTCCCGTCCATAATCTGAAGTTGATGAGACCTATTAACAGATGACATGATTATATATTCCGCATGCATCTCCTGCTGCCAGTGGTTTCACGCCTCCAGTCTTTAGAGTGAATATGTTATAATGCGGTTGTTAGAAACTCAAGTTAGTTAGAGATAATTTCTCCCACCTCCACTCATGCATGCAAGCTGTTAAGCATCAGTTAGTAAACTGACAGTTATGATTGAGTTAGTTAACAATCAATTAGATAGGAGTTTGTTTGAACAAGCAGTTAGTTAAGTAGTTGAAGCTAATAATAGATGAGTCTATTTTCAGTTATTGTTTAGATTTTAAATCTATAAAAAGACGCTTGGGCGCACATTGTAATCAAGGGAAAAAGAAGATGAATAAAATTGTGTTTTTCAAGATTGCAGTAGCTTTCTGAGTTCTGAGTTAACAGTTCTTGTTTTCTTGTTTATTTTTCTATTCATATTTTGCTTCAAATTGGTATCAGACCCTAAAGATCTGGAAAGGAGTGGTGCGCTCAGCAGAAGAAAAACCAGCAAGAAAGGAGTCGCAGCCAAAGAAAAAGCAAGCAGAGAAAAAACATAGTCAACATGCAGCAGCACAGTCCACCATGTCAAAGTGGTCGACACATCAAGGAATCGCGCAGGCAAGGGCGCCAAAGAAACACAGTCAAAAAAAAAAAAGGAGTGCAGGTGACGTGGCAATAGAGCCAGCGCAGCTTAGCAGCAGGCCGTGGGAAAAGGCGCGCAGAGGTTTGCCAGCAATCGCAGCAGCAGTCAAATCGCAGGTTTCAAAGTGGAAGACGCCCTAGGCTGACAACAACCAGTCGCAGGTCGCGTGAAGAGGAGAAGCGCCTAGTTAGAAAGGGCGCAACAGTCAAGGTTAAGAAAGCGCAAGCAATCCTCCAAAAAATCACCCACTCAGCAGTTCGCAGGGCAAGGAGCGCAGTTTAATAATAATAATAATAATAATAATAATAATAATAATAATAATAATAATAATAATAATAATAATAATAATAATAATAATAAAATATAGTGTAGGTCTGTTGAAAACAAGACTGAGAAGAAGCGAGCAGGAAGCCGTGAACGCAGATCGTGTGAGAAATGGAAGCGTACAATAGTATTTTATAGCCTCAAATTCCTGTTTTCGATGGTAAGAATTACGATTTTTGGGCAATTAAGATGAGAAATTTATTTTGCTCACAAGATGTATGGGATTTGGTAGAAAGTGGTTTTGTAGAACCACAAGACGAGGCAGCCCATCTGGCATTAAATCAAGCACAAAAGGACCACCTTAAAGAGAACAGAAAGAAAGATGCAAAAGCCTTATTTATAATCCAACAGGGATTAGATTAATCGATATTTTCTAGAGTTGCAGCAACAACGCGATCCAGAGAGGCATGAAAAATTCTGGAGACCACCTATAGAGGTAATACGAAGGTAAAAATTGCTAAATTGCAATCTCTAAGGAGAACTTTTGAAAATTTGCAAATGAATGAATCAGAATCAATAGATCAGTTTATGGGTCAAGTTTTGAATATAGTGAACCAAATTAGATCTAATGGAGAAACTATCATGGATCAGAAGATCATAGAAAAAGTACTCAGATGTTTACCCAATAAATTCGATGCTATAGTTGTAGCTATTGAAGAAACTAAGGATTTGGAACAATTATCTGTAGATGAATTAATGGGTTCTTTGTTAACACATGAATCCAGAATGAATAGGAATAACTCTTCACTTGAGAATGCATTCAAGTCACATGTATCAGTTGGTAGAGGAAGAGGAAGAGCCAGATCAAGCTTCAGAGGAAGAGGCAGAGGCCAATATGGAAGGAACAATTCAGATGAAGGTGAGAACAGTAATCAAAACTACAGTAGTAGAGGAAACTACAGCAACAGAGGACGTGGTCACAACCACTCACAGCAAGGTTCTCAAAGGTTTGATAAATCTAATGTTCAATGTTATTACTGCAAGAAATATGGTCATTATGCTAGTGACTGCAGAAATAAACCAGGATATGTGTACAAGCAGAATGCTAATTACACAGGTGAATCTAGTTCTGGAAGCATGTTTCTTACTTGTAATGTTACTCAAGAAAAAGCTAAAGATATTTGGTTTTTAGATAGTGGATGCAGTAATCATATGACAGGAAATAAAGAATTTTTTGCTAGTCTTGATGATTTTGTAAGATCAGAAGTGAAACTAGGAAATGATATCATAGTAGATGCTATGGGTAAAGGTGTCATAAATGTTTTGGCCAAGAATGGTGAAAGAAGATTTATACCTGATGTTTATTTTGTACCTAGACTAAAACATAATCTTTTGAGTGTTGGTCAGTTAATGCAAAAAGGTTACAGAGTATCTTTTATGGATAATGTCTGCACAATATTGGACAAGGTTCCAAGTGACAGGTTGATAGGAAAAGTGGAGATGACCAAGAATTGCATGTTCCCTCTTCATATTCAGTGCATCCAAGGAAAAGAGGAAGCACACTTCAAATCAATAAAGCTAGATCAATCATGGCTATGGCACTTAAGGTATGGACACTTACATTTTGGAGCTTTAAATTTGTTACAGAAGAAAAATATGGTGAAGGGTTTACCACAAATAGAACAGCCAAGAAGTTCATGTGACAGTTGTATTTTGGCAAAACAGCATAGAGAGAGTTTTCCAGTAGGAGGCTCATATAGAGCTAAGGTAATATTGGAGTTAGTCCATAGTGATTTATGTGGACCAATGCAAACTCCATCATTTGGAGGAAGTACTTATTTTCTAACCTTCATTGATGACTTTAGCAGAAAAACTTGGATCTACTTTCTTAAAAACAAATCTGAAGCATTTGGAAAGTTTAAAGAATTCAAGGCAATGGTTGAAAATTAGAGTGGCCGATATATCAAGGTACTCAGATCAGATAGAGGAGGTGAATATATGTCTAATCAATTTCAAGATTTTTGCAGATATCATGGAATCAAAAGACAGTTGACTACAAGGTACACACCACAACAGAATGGTGTAGCAGAAAGAAGGAACAGAACAATCATGGAAATGGCAAGAAGCATGTTGAAAGCTAAACACTTGTCAAATAAATATTGGGCAGAAGCAGTAGCTTGTGCAGTGTATATTCTGAACAGAAGCCCAACAAAGAGTGTCAGAGATCGAATTCCACAAGAAGCATGGAGTGGTAAGAAATATAGTGTATATCATTTTAGAATTTTTGGTTGTGTAGCATATTCTCTTATACCATCTAAATTGAGAAAGAAACTTGATGATAGAGGTGAGAAATGCATTTTTATTGGCTATTCTGAAGAATCAAAGGCATATAAGTTATATAACCCAATTTCAAAGCAAGTGATTGTTAGCAGGGATGTTGAATTTAAGGAAGCAGAAGCATGGGATGGTAGCACCATCATTGTTGGGGCACCAATTCCACAGGATGAAGAAGAACAAAATTTGCAAGGTGGACAATCCTCTCCACAAGCAGGCACAAACACTCTAGTAAGAACCCCTAGGAGGTTTGAACAAGGTAAATCTAGTCATGCAGGTCACCCTACTCCAAATTCACAAGTAAGTAATGAATCAGATCCAACTCTTGCTACTTTAAGAGCAAGATTTAAAGGTAAGAAGATGAGAAGTTTAAATGAGATTTATAATCAAGAAAAAGAGAAATTAGATTTGGTTTCAAATTTTGCTCTTTTCACTCATGACCCTATGTATTATGAAGAAGCAGTTAATGAGGAACATTGGCTAAAAGCAATGGATGAAGAGATGAATGCTATAGAAAGAAATCAGACATGGGATCTAACTACTCTACCTGAAGGTAAGGATTGTATTGGAGTTAAATGGGTTTATAAGACTAAATTTGATGCAGATGAAAATGTTGAAAAGCACAAGGCAAGGTTAGTTGCAAAAGGTTTTGCACAAGAACATGGAGTTGACTATAATGAAACATTTGCACCAGTTGCTAGATTGGATACTGTAAGAATGGTATTATCCATAGCTACTCAAAATAATTGGTATGTATATCAAATGGATGTAAAATCAGCTTTTTTGAATGGATTTCTAGATGAAGAAGTATATGTGAAACAACCCATAGGTTATGAAGTACAAGGACATGAAGAAAAAGTTTACAGATTGAAGAAAGCTCTTTATGGTCTCAAACAAGCACCAAGAGCATGGTATAGCAGGATAGATTCTTATATGATAAGCAAAGGATTCAACAGAAGTGATAGTGAGCCTACTTTGTACACAAAAATCAGCAAAGAAGGTCAAATTTTAATTGTGTGTTTATATGTTGATGATTTGATTTTTACTGGAAATTTGTCTGTAGACACTTTTAAATCAGCAATGAAGAATGAATTTGAAATGACAGATTTGGGATTAATGAAGTATTTTTTGGGAATAGAAGTTGAACAATCAGAGAAAGGAATATTTATCTGTTAAACAAAATATGCAAAGGATGTGTTAAAGAGATTTAGGATGCTGAATTGTAAACCAGCACCTACACTAGTTGCTACAGGGACTAAACTTAGTAAAGAAGACAAAGAATCCAATGTTGATTCTACAATATTCAAAAGGCTAGTTGGAAGTTTGATGTATCTTACAGCTACTAGACCAGATATCAGTTATGGGGTTAGTTTAATCTCAAGATTCATGGAGTCACCAAAAGACTCACATTGGCAAGTTGGAAAAAGGATATTGAGATATGTGGCAGGAACTACAGATTATGGAATTTTATATTCCACAACTAATGATTTTAGTTTGATTGGTTTTACAGATAGTGATTTTGCAGGTAGCGTTGATGATAGGAAGAGTACTTCTGGACATGCCTTTAATTTAGGCACAGGTGTGGTCACATGGGCATCCAAAAACCAGCCTATAGTGACACTTTCATCAGCTGAAGCAGAGTATGTTGCAGCCACATCAGCAGCATGTCAAGCAACATGGATGAAAATAATATTGAAAGATTTATTACAGGCACAGAAGGAGTCAACACCAATCTTCTGTGATAACAATTCATCAATAGCTTTATCAAAAAATCATGTGTTTCACAAGAGGAGCAAGCACATAGATACAAGATTTCACTTTATCAGAGAATTAGTGAACAATGGAGAAATCCATTTGGACTTTTGTAGATCTGAAGATCAACTAGCAGATATATTTACAAAGGCATTACCAAAAGAGACCTTTGATTATTTGAGACAAAATTTAGGTATTGTAAATGCTAAAATTGTAAGTGGTAGAAATTAAGGGGGAGTGTTAGAAACTCAAGTTAGTTAGAGATAATTTCTCCCACCTCCACTCATGCATGCAAGTTGTTAAGCATCAGTTAGTAAACTGACAGTTATGATTGAGTTAGTTAACAATCAGTTAGATAGGAGTTTCTTTGAATAAGCAGTTAGTTAAGTAGTTGAAGCTAATAATAGATGAGTCTATTTTCAGTTATTGTTTAGATTTTAAATCTATAAAAAGACGCTTGGGCGCACATTGTAATCAATGGAAAAAGAAGATGAATAAAATTGTGTTTTTTAAGATTGCAGTAGCTTTCTGAGTTCTGAGTTAACAGTTCTTGTTTTCTTGTTTATTTTTCTATTCATATTTCCCTTCAGCGGTTTCATTTGGGTACTGATTTTCAACAGATGCATGATATAATCATTTTTGCATGGTAAGAATCACTTCCATATGATATGAAACTAGACGTATTCTAGTTCAAGCCAAGACAAAGATACATTACCGTCTTATCAAAACATCAATGAACTAGACGTATTCTAGTTCATCATTCATTTGTAAAAAATACAAGTCCAAAATGACGAGTATCCAATCATTGGCCCACAATCATCCTTTTATATATTATAACATTATTATTCCTTTATTTTTTTCCGCTTAAAATAGATTTGATTTTATTTTTCGTTTTGTTTTTTTTAACATGTCTATATTCATATTAGGAGTTGCACCCCAAGTTGCAATGGTCACCTCGTAAAGGGGTATGAGGAAATGAAAGAGTAAATATGAATGGAAAACAAAGTTATGTAGACTTTAATCAAATTGAAAACAATTATTATTGTATGAAATTTCAAAAAAAATTAAATTTAAATGTTGGTGTGTGATTATATATGGGAAATGATACAATGGCTCATATGTTGTTTAGTATTATGTAAAAATTGAAGCACATAATATTGTTATAATAAAAAAATTAATAAATGGATAGGAAGATAGATGTTTAAGGTGTTATCTAATAAATTTATTCATTTTGCTTCTATTTATTTCTGATTTGATCCTATACATTATCTTCGATATTTTTAATATATTATTGGAAAAAATGAAAAAAAGATATAAAGGTCCTTCAATAACCCAACTTAAGAAACTAAATGGTAAATAACCAAAGAAAAATGGAAGGTGTACAAGAAATTAAACAATTTTCTACAATTAAAAAATTTTCTACAATTAAAAAGAGGTTATTTATGTGTCTTTTAAAAAAAGGTTAATAGCTACTACAACAATCAACATTAAAAAAAATTAGTCTAGGAATTTATTGGAATACTAAAAAGAAAAAAGGTTTATTATCTTTTGAGTTTTCAACATAGTCACCAAGATAGTCTATTATACGATAGGGTATGTCTTCCTATTCACACTTTATGGTCGTTATATTTATTTATAATATAAGTATACCCTTATTTATATAATCTTTTGTCTAATTTGAAATTGTTTTCTTTGTCTCTATACTATGGAGTCTTCAGATAAATATAATTTTTGGCAGTAAAAGTTTTTGTAGTTAAATTCAGATCGATCTATATATACCAAATGCATTAAAAAAATCAATTTTAGATTTCAGACTAAAACTCAGCATACCAAAAAATCGATGCCCAATAAAGCTATAAACTTTAAAATAAAGCCATAAATTTTTTTTAAAAATGATATATATGAGAAATTACAAAAATCTTTTCGCAAGAATTAATACAAAAGTTCATAAAATCAGCAAGGTTGATAGACGTAGTTAGATTTTAGCGGAACATAAGTTACATAACAATCACAAAAAAAATCTGATATTTCCCACAAAAAAAACTTACCAAGGGGTGAATCACCATCCAGCTGAAATTACTATCCTTGCCATTGCCATGACTCGTTGATGGACATTTTATAAGATATTTAGATTAGTTAAAAAAAAAAAAAAAAAAAAAAAAAAAAAACACTGATATGTCCTAAAAAATTACACTTCCCTGTAAAGAGGAAGAATGAAATTTGCAACCACGAGAAACTAGAAGCACATAGAAATAATCAATATATTTCCCCTGAATTACTGTGTTTTTGTCCGTGTATGATTCAGATGTTTTTTCCCCATGTCATCTTTAAAAACGGTCCAGAATAATCAACCAATGCATGCACACACAAATTGCAAGCAGCGATTGCGAATAAAAGCATATAATGGAAAGATAAAATTGATAGCCTTGTATTTCTTCACGGATTCTCCCTTTATAATCCTAAACCATACAAACAATGATCATTATGTTGAAAAACATGCATTGTCAATGCATATATATCTTCTCAAAAATTATGCATTCGGCCTTTCAGGATTCAAAGCTACAACTCACTGATCATAATGCTTATCAAATTTCCATGAACAAGTGGAATGGTTGAGTATTAATTAATTAGTAAATCATCTTATACACAAGGTGGAGGGAGACCATACCTCCATTCCCTAACCTCTGTCAAGCTCGGGAAAGAGAAAGGAGAAAAAAGGAGAAACGTTTAGAGCATTCTAACTAGAGCTAAAGAAGATATACAGCAACAAAGAGGACCATGGCAACTGGTTGGTTAGAATGATAAATATCAGAGAAGGGATTTAAGCTTGCGTTTCATAGGTAGTGTTAACGTTTTAATGACTATATATTTCAATATAGAACATAGATGTGTTGAGGCTCAAGCCAAAATAACTCGAGAGAGATTGGTGCGTGTAAGTATGTGTTAGAAACTGAAGATTAACAGGGGATAATTTCTCCACTTGACACATAACTGCCTATTGTGCCTCCCTCTTCTATCCGCTCCTTCTCATGCATGCACAATAATTAATAAACAATTAGAGATCAGTTAGTTCAAACAGTTAAACAACAGTCTTACTCCTTCCTCAGAGTGCATGCAGTAGCAGTTGAAGTTAGTTTTAGATTAGTTAAGGATTAGTCTATTTTCAGTTTGATTTGTCAAGAAAATCTATTTAAAGATCTCTTGGGCGTAGCTTTGTAAGGATAGATCAGAAAGATCAAGAAGATTAGTAAAAATCTCTTTTTCAAGATTGCCGTCGCAATCAGAGGTAGTTTTATATTACTGTTATTTTTTTTTGTTTCTGCTCTGTATTTACCTTCAAATTGGTAGCAGAGCCAGCGATTGCACAGGTGTGTTGCAGGGATGTGGAGAGTTAGCAAAGCTGAGGGCAGGAGATCAGACAGATCATTGGAAAGAAGTTGTTTGTGTTTATCAGTTTAACACAGCCAACATTAACGACCCGTAGAGCCGTCACTGAAGCATGGAGGTTGGAAGCTCGTCAAGAATAGGACACAAGGTTGATGGCGACTATCTAGGCCAATAAATCACATTTCATTTGAAGATCCAAGGAGATTCGAGATTGCAAAGAGCCAGCTGTTGGAAGCACAGACAGGCACCCCACAAGGAGGAAAGTCAGCGCATCAGTTTGAACTTAGCGCAAGGCAGTTAGATGAAAATTATGTATCGGGCATAATAAGTTGGTTTTAGTAGTTGAAACGACTCCATATTTTATCTCATTAATATTTCATAGCCAGGTCTCATAACTCAATATTTGCCCTCACTTTTTATGTGAGGAGAAGCATTCAATGTGTTGCTAAATGGATTGCATAGCGTACCCAAGTTTTACAATCGTGTAAAGATTTTTTCAATTTTGTAAGGATTTCTTCAATCATGTAAGGATTTCTATGAATTGACGTAAACAAGGTAGAAACAGTCTGAATCTTATTTCACAAGCAAGAATATAGATAAATTATAGCCGCTTTTCATTGTCGTCTTTTAGCGTGAGACATGGCAACGAATAACAGTATTTCTCAGCCTCAAATTCTTGTTTTCAATGGTAAAAATTATGATTTTTGGGCAATTAAAATGAGAACTTTGTTTTGCTCACAAGATGTTTGGGATTTGGTAGAGAATGGTTTTGTAGAACCACAAGATGAGGCTGCCCATCAGGCATTAACTTGAGCATAAAAGGAAGAGCTTAAAGAGAAAAAGAAAAAAGATGGAAAAGCTTTATTTCTAATCCAACAGGCACTAGATGAATCTATTTTTTCCAGAGTTGCAACAGTAATGAGATCCAGATCGACATGAAAAATCTTAGAGACTACCTATAAAGTTAATACAAAGGTAAAAATTACTAAATTGCAATCTCTTAAGAGAAGTTTTAAAAATTTGCAAATGAATGATTCAGATTCAATAGACCAATTTATGGGTCAAGTGTTGAATATACTGAATCAAATTAGATCTAATGGAGAAACAATCATGGATCAGAAGATCATAGAAAAAATACTTAGGAGTTTACCTAGCAAATTTGATGCAATAGTTGTAGCTATTGAGGAAACCAAGGATTTGAAACAGTTATCAGTAGATGCATTAATGGGTTCTTCGTAACACATGAATCCAGAATGAATAGGAATAACAATACTTCTCTTGAGAATGTTTTGAAGTCACAGGTATCATTTGGTAGAGGAAGAGGAAGAGGAAGGTCAAACTTCAGAGAAAGAGGCAGAGGTAGAACTGGAAGGAACAATCTAGATCAAGGTCAAAATAGTAATCAAAACTACAACAATAGAGGACGTGGCAAAAATCACTTCCAGCAAAGTTCACAAAAGTTTGATAAATCTAACATCCAATGTTATTACTGCAAAAAATATGGACATTATGCAAGTGAATGCAGAAAGAAACAAGGAAATGTGGACAAGCAGAATGCTAATTACTCAAATGAATCTAGTTCTAATCCTGGAAGCTTATTTCTCACATGTCATGTTAATCAAGAAAATGCTAGAGATATTTGGTTCTTAGATAGTGGATGTAGTAATCATATGATAGGAAATAAAGAATTATTTGCTAGTCTTGATGATTCCATAAAATCTGAAGTGAAATTAGAAAATGATAACAAAGTGGTTGTAATGGGTAAAGGAGTAATAAATGTTTTGGAAAAAAATGGTGAAAGAAGGTTTATTCTTGATGTCTATTTTGTACCTGAACTAAAGCATAATCTTATGAGTGTTGGACAATTAGTACAGAAAGGTTACAGAGTATCCTTTATGGATAATGTTTGCAAAATACTAGACAAGTTTCCAAGTGATAGGTTGATAGGAAAAGTGGAGATGACCAAGAATCAGATGTTCCCTCTTTGAATTCAGTGCATCCAAAGAGAATAGGAAGCCCACTTCAAAACCATGAATCTAGACCAATCATGGCTATGGCACTTAAGGTATGGACATTTACATTTCGGAGGTTTGAATTTGTTACAAAAAAAAAATATGGTGAAGGGATTACCACTAATAGAACAGCCAGGAAGTACATGTGAAAGCTGCATTCTAGCAAAACAACATAGAGAGAGCTTTCTAGTAGGAGCCTCATATAGAGCAAAGGTAATATTGGAGCTATTCCATAGTGATTTATGTAGACCAATGCAAATTCCATCATTTAGAGGTAGTACTTATTTTCTAACCTTCATTGATGACTTTAGCAGAAAGACATGGATATATTTTCTCTAAAATAAGTCTAAAGCCTTTGGAAAGTTTAAAGAATTCAAGGCTATGGTTGAAAAGCAGAGTTTCTTTACATCAAGGTACTTAGATCAGATAGAGGAGGTGAATATATGTCTAATGAATTTCAATATTTTTGCAGACATCATGGCATTAAAAGGCAACTGACTACAAGGTACACACCACAATAGAATGGTGTAGCAGAAAGAAAGAATAGAACAATCATGGAGATGGCTAGAAGCATGTTGAAGGCCAAACATTTGTCAAATAAATATTGGAAAAAAGCAATAGCAATTATAGTATATATTCTGAATAGAAGCCCAATAAAGAGTACCAGAGATCAAATTCCACAAGAAGCTTGGAGTGGTAAGAAGCATAGTGTACATCATTTTAGAATTTTTGGTTGTATTGCATATTCTCTTATACCATCTAAATTGAGAACAAAACTTGATGATAGAGGTGAGAAATGCATTTTTATTGGCTATAGTGAAGAATCAAAGGCTTATAAGTTGTATAACCCTATTTCAAAGATAGTGATTATTAGCAAAAATGTTAAATTTAAGGAAGGAGAAGCATGGGATGGTAGCACCATCACAATTGGAGCACCAATTCCACAAAATGAAGAAGAATCTGAAGAACAAAATTTGTAAGGTGATCAATCCTCTCCACAAGCAAGAACAAGCAGTCTAATAAGAACACCTAGGAGCTTAGGACAAGGTGAATCATTTGGTCATGCATGTCATCCTACTCCAAATTCACAAGTGATGAATCAGATCCAACTCTTGCCACTTTAAGATCAAGATTTAAAAGTAATAAAATGAGAAAATTGAATGAAATTTATAATCAAGAAGAAGAGAGGTTAGATTTATGTTCAAATTTTACTCTTTTCTCTCATGATCTTATGTATTATGAAGAAGCAGTTAATGAGGAACATTAGTTAAAAGCAATGGATGAAGAGATGAATGCCATTAAAATAAATCAAACATGGGATCTAACTAAGCTACCTGAAGGTAAGGATTGCATAGGAGTCAAACGGGTTTATAAGACTAAATTTGATGCAGAAGGAAATGTTGAAAAGCACAAGGCAAGGTTAGTAGCAAAAGGTTTTGCACAAGAACATGGAATTGCTTATAATGAAACATTTGCTCCAGTTGCTATATTGGATACTGTTAGAAAGATTTTATCAATATCTGCTCAAAATAATTGGTATGTATATCAAATAGATGTCAAATCAGCTTTCTTGAATGGTTTTCTAGATGAAGTGTATGTGAAACAACCACCAGGTTATGAAGTGCAAGGACATGAAGAAAAAGTCTACAGATTGAAGAAGGCCCTTTATGGTCTCAAGCAAGTACCAAGAGCATGGTATAGTAGGATTAATTCATACATGACAAACAATGGATTAAGCAAAAGCAATAGTGAGCCTACACTGTACACAAAAATCAACAAAAAAGGTCAGATTTTGATTGTGTGTTTGTATGTTGATGATTTGATTTTCACTGGAAATTTGTCTCTAAACACATTTAAATCAGCAATGAAAAAAGAATTTGAAATGACATATTTGGGATTAATGAAGTACTTTTTGGGCATAGAAGTTGTACAATCAGAGAAAGAAATTTTTATTTATCAAACTAAATATGTAAAGGATGTGTTAAGGAGATTTAAGATGCTGAATTGTAAACCAGCACCCACACTAGTTGCTACAGGGACCAAAATTAGCAAAGAAGACAAAGAGTCTAATGTTGATTCTACAACATTCAAAAGACTAGTTGGTAGTTTGATGTATCTTACAGCTATAAG
This sequence comes from Torreya grandis, assembly GCA_037957365.1. Lineage (NCBI taxonomy): Eukaryota > Viridiplantae > Streptophyta > Pinopsida > Cupressales > Taxaceae > Torreya > Torreya grandis. Next base: position 3,210,882 of record JARHVA010001413.1, on the reverse strand, counting down.
ACCAGATATCATGTATGGGGTCATTTTAATCTCTAGATTCATGGAGTCACCAAAAGACTCGCATTGGCAAGTTGGAAAAATGATATTGAAATATGTGGTAAGAACAATAGAATATAAAATTTTATATTCTACAACTAATGATTTTAGTTTGATTGGTTATACTGATAGTGATTTTCCAGGTAACATTGATGACAAGAAGAGTACTTGTAGACATGCCTTTCTTTTAGGAATAGGTGTGGTCACATGGGCATCTAAACAACAACCTATAGTGACACTTTCATCAGCTGAAGCAGAGTATGTAGCAGCCACATCAGCAGCATGTTAAGCAACTTGGATGAGGAGAATATTGAAAGATTTACTACAAGCACAGAAGGAGTCCACACCAATCTTTTGTGACAACAAATTAGCAATTGCATTATCAAAAAATCATGTTTTTCATAAGAGGAGGAAGCACATTGATACAAGATTTCATTTTATCAGAGAGTTAGTAAACAATGGAGAAATCCATCTGGAGTTCTGCAGATCTGAAGAGAAATTGGCAGATATATTCACAAAGGCATTAGCAAAAGAGACCTTTGATTATCTAAGAGAAAATTTAGGCATTGTAAACGCTGAAGTAGTTAGTAGTAGAAATTAAAGGGGGGTGTTAGAAACTGAAGATTAACATGAGATAATTTCTCCACTTGACATTTAACTGCCTGTTGCACCTCTCTCTTCTGTCCACTCCTCATGGATGCACAGTAGTTAACAAACATTTAGAGATCAGTTAGTTCAAACAGTTAAACAACAGTCTGACTCCTTGCTCAGCTTGCATGCAGTAGCAGTTGAAGTTAGTTTTAGATTAGTTAAGGATTAGTCTATTTTCAGTTTGATTTGCCAAGAAAATCTATTTAAAGATCTCTTGGGCGCAGCTTTGTAAGGACGGATCAGAAAGATCAAGAAGATTAGTAAAAATCTCTTTTTCAATATTGCCGTAGCAATCAAAGGCAGTTTTATATTACTATTATTTTTCTTTATTTCTGCTCTATATTCTCCTTCAGTATGTATGTCTACTTGTAACGATATTGTCTCAGCTTCTAAAGCCTTTAAAGGTTGTTGAAATAGCAAGGAATTAAAGTAGGAGATTGAAATCTAAATTTATAGTGAAATACAATATGAGTGTCTTTATGTGTGTCTGAGTTTCATGTGTGCCCGTTGAATTTATTATATTCATTTCAAGCGATTAAAAGGACATTCTTTGAGTGATCGAAGTCTGGAAAATTGCATCTCTTAGTTGTTATTGTTTTTTTATTGAGTTGTGTATCTTTTTAGTTTCAAGGGTTGAGCTTTTGTTCGGTTGGAACCTTAGACCTTGAGTTGCACCATTTTGGTATCACAACATAGCATTGAATTCAGCTTGAGTGTGTGAGTAATTCCTATATAGACTCGTAGTCTGACTGGTTGCAGTAGTAAGATTATTAGCCGATAAGTGTGGCAAGATGACTACTAGAATAATGGAAGATAGAGGAACAATAGAAACATGTATAGCACGAAGACTTGATGAGGTCTTGGAATCTATTAACGTAATGCGAACAATTATCGATACATATGTTGTAGATAGGAGAAAAGATTTGCATTTGTAGGAGATGTTAGAGATGCTAAAGAAGAACAAGGAGCTAAGGGTACAGGACCATTGTAAGGCGAAGAAGAGATAGATGTGGGTGAATATAAGCTATTGAACGCTATCTAGAAGATGTGCAAACCGACTAAGGTGTAGGGGGTTTAAACTATCTCTACGACATCCGTCATCTAGGAATTGATATACTAGCTCTCCAAAATTGAGAAATATTTTAACTTTGATTAGATGGAAAACCCAATAAGGGTAAAGGTAGCTTAGACTAAGTTGAAACGCCATGGATCCTTTTGGTTGAAAGAAATAGAAGAGGAATGGAAAATATAACAAAAGGGGATGAGATGGTTGATAAGCTGAAGAACAAGTTTTTTCTTGCTGATTATTAGCTATATTTTCTAAATAAGTTATACAACATAAAGGAAAATGGAATTCAGTGTAAAAAAAATACTAAGTTATAAAAATAACCATAAAATCTTGTCATCATGAGATAAACAGTGAAAAAATAGCAAGGTGTATCAATGCATTGAGAACGAAGTGAAAAAATAGCAAGGTGAATCAATGTAGTGAGAATGAATATTCTAGATGAACTTAGCATCGTGATGTTACAGACTATAGAATAGGCTTATCAGTATGTGAAAACGAATGAGAATACATTTTAAAGGAGACCCCTCCCACACTATATATATATATATATAGATGCATAGCATCCAATTTCATGTCTAATCTTGAATTAGCTGAAGATATGTTTGTTTAGGAATACTGTCAAAGGGCTGTTTTGTGCAAGTATCTTATTGTGTAGCTGTTTTTGTTTGTGTGTATGTGGGAATCATGAGCTCTGTGCAAACCCTTTTATTCTTTTGTTTGCCATATTTAAGGTTGCCCTTTTTTGTGTGGTTGTACAACCTAAGAGCGTGTATATGTTTTTTTTTTTTTTTTTTTTTTACCTTTTTCTGAAACGTTTCGTGCATCTATTGTTGGACGTGGTTTTAATTATTGTATGTTTAAATAAGCTTTTTATGCTTTGTGCAAGAAGTGTTGGTATTTTGTGCAAGCACAGTCTTGCAGAGATATCCAAAAAAAATTTAAACATTTGTGACATCTTTTAGCATATTAGAGCTTTTATTTGGGTCATCACATAGATTTATTATTTTCGTTGAAAGTAGTAGGGTTGATGAGAGTTCAAGTAGGAGTTGGATCTTCACCATGTGAGAATGGCAGCAATTTGTGATTCATTTTTACAAATTATGGTAATGTGCAGTAAGATTCTTGATAGATATGTAGATCATGTGGAAGGCTTTTTCTGGTGCATCCATTGGTTGTGATATCTTGAAAGTTAGTCTTGTGAGTTTTTTATTTTCATATGACTTTTCTCCTCTATAGCTTGATTTGGTCCATACACTCTTGTGATGTGTTAATTTCTTAGATCATGGGAAGAAGATAAGAGATTAATTTAATATTTATGTTATGTATTATGTCATGATGTATTATGTTTTAACATTTTATGGTGTTTTGTGAATGTATTATACATTTAATGTCAATGACATATAGAAGTGTGTTAAGTTATTTTAGTGGGTTACTAAACATTAATGTAAGTAAGTGGGTCTAACATCTATATAAGCATAATCCTGCACTTGAACATGGTAGGAATAGTAGATGAATGGTGGATTTATATAGATGATTAGAGCTAAATATAAATTGAATGATTTTTCTGAGAGAAAGCTAAACATGCAAAGACCAAAATTTTGCAAGCAGAGATCTACAAATCTATTATTGTAATGCATCTCACTTTAGATATTGGAGTACCATGTTTTTATCATGTGTCCCTTTTGTAATTCACGTGTTGGAATACAATAAAAACTCTGAGTTGAATTGTCTTTAAAAGGGTGTCTCCCTTCCTTCAAATGGACCTGGCCAAGTTATTAATGGATAACTTACCAATGAATTTTTCCACATGATTATTGAGGAAGCATATAATATTAACCATGCTAAAAAATTATTGATATCTTATGCCTCACAACTTATATCATTTAACAAATGATAAAGACTCAATGCTACATGTAGTCCTTCCAACATCCCCCTCGTTGGTTGCAAAGACATGAAAATAAGTGGATCTTAAATAAAGAAATATTTTTACTTCTTAATATCCATTTTGCATTTAAAGATACTCCCTCCCATATTTCGTAATCTGTCAATAATTGGGTGGAGTAAGAACTCTCGTATTATATCATTACACCACTATGTTATGTTGTTAAATTTCACATTATATCTTAAGTTCTCTATGAGTAATGTTTATTATACATTGTTTTGGGTCCCAAATAAGCCCTGTAATTTAAAATCCTTAAATTCTTCTTATATATTTCCTTTGAGAAAATTCAGATAATGGGAAGGATTTTCAATTAGTATCATGTGACTAGTGTTATGTCCCAAAGATTGTTTAAGGTTTAAGGATATTATAAAATAGCATCAATGTAAAATCCTTGCAAAAAAAATTGATTATTTAAGTAGTTTAAGGGAATGAAGCATGGAAAATTATATATTTGATTTTATTATTGATCTATCTCCTTAAAATTACATGACCTAGTATATATTGTGATTTCACAACCTTATTATCCTTTATTATTTAATCAAGTTTACTCAAAAACTTTAGTTAAGAACATTTGAGAAATACGAAAAAAATCATATCTTGGTTCATGCTACAATATAAATGGGCTCACTAAGTGTATGTCTATTGATTACCAATATTTATGCTGATCTTTTATAATAACCTTTTATAATTCCCATTTTATAGAGGTACCATTGGTTAATGCCCTCAGTATTTATTGAAAAGGTATCCACACAAGATAAGACATTATTTTACTAACAATCCATAACTTAGTTTCTAAGAATGAACCTATATTTTAGTTTTGTTTGAAAATTAACAATAAATAAAACTATAAGGAAGTTATTGATTTGATTCATCTAAAAATGTTAGACAAAATTTTAGTTATCTATACTAAGCTAGGGTGGAAGGAAAAAAATTATCTATACTAAGCCATGGTGGAAGGAAAATAAGTGATATGGATTCATTTTACAATATACTCTTAGAAAGGGATATGAATAAGTTTTGTCTAGGCAATCATTGATTGGGAAGATCATTACTCAATGGTCTTTCTAGTATATTACTTATATTTAGAGTAAGATATGTAAGACTATTTTGAGTATTATATTTGAGCCAAAAATTGAGCAATTGACTTCATGCTTACTATATCAATGGTTATCTATGTCATAACCTTGTTAGTTTAGGTGTTCCTCAACTCAAAGGTGCATTTTATTTCTATACAAAAATTATTTTGTACTTGTTTTGGTTTTGTAACAAGGCGTAATTGACATGGATTTCAATCCATGAATTTTCAAAACTCTTTTGTCTGGAAAATGAATAAACATTATTCTTGATGACTACTCTATATTAGTTAAAATATAGACATAGATTGGATATACTTTTTCAATGTATAATATATTTTTCATTTCAAAATTATAAATGGAATATTATTTACAAACTCTATATTTGGTGCTCATTTTTTTACATATAAAAAAAACAATGGTTATATAGTGAAAGAAACAAGGCACCTCTAGAAGTGGCCCATCTCAATGCCTTTCTAAACCATTTTGGTAGTTCACCCTCCTATGTTTCTTATGTGCCTCCCTCTTCACCTTCAAGAGAAATAAACCTAAGTGAAGGCCAAAAAAGTGATTTTTCATGAATGCTCTCTCATCGCAAGCTTTGTTGGTCTCTACAATGTAGGTATTAGCCTCCTATAACCCATTATAATGATTGGGTTTCTCCTATTATGCAATATGGCATTTGGGCTCCCACTCCTCACCCTAAAAAATTTCTCAATGCTTTGCTCTGACATTTTCCCCACCATATCTATGCCTAATAGTTGTAAAAACTGTACTGAAGAAAAATTAATAGTAATAATCAAAGCAAACATTGAGTGGGATCCCTTTCCTAAAGGAAATACCATATTTTATGTTCGTTCGAAACAACTCCATGACCAAAATCTGTCTACCATTGGTGATGTTGCGATGATTACTTAGTTTCTTGTTTTATATTTCCACTCATATGTAAAATATTTATTTCCTGGGCCCATTTATTATATAACCTAGATTATCAATTTAACTATGTTTTGATACCATCCAATTTTTTAAATAAATATTGGCCCATTTATTATATAACTTAGATTATCAATTTAAGTGTGTTTTGATACCATCCAATTTTTTAAATAAATATTTGCAATATTTTTTTAAAATAATATAATTCTTTTCAAAAAAATGAAAAATAAAATAAATAAATACGTCGTTCCCTTTATCCTCAATTTCTTTCACTATAATATGGTTGATGATTTTTTTCAACAAAATCAAATTTTAACCAATAACGATATTGATGGATATGTTTCTAAAAGGGTTTGGGATATTTATAAACTTAAAAAAAAAAAGTTATTTATTTTTAAAATTTTAAAGGATCATTTGTTGTCGAAGAATACTTCTATTTTCTTCATACCTCGAAGGCCGTTTGTCATATAACAGTCTAGCTCTAACAAAAGTTTTTTTTGTTTTTTTTTCCTCAAATTATTCCCCCTATATGAAAAAGCTAATAAAACACTTTTACTTACGCAGGCAAAATATTTGGTTCTTTCTCAAGTGTTGTGAGAAGCCATTCTTTAAAGATCGTTATTTGAGGACAGTGACATGATAATCTTAAAGGAGTGGAGGAATGGTCTTTATGGTTTATGCGTATGTGAATGTGGTCCGGGAAAACATTGACAACTGATATGAAACTTTAACTGACCATCACATTGCATTCTTCTCGTTCAAATTGTCTTTCAATAATCCTACGTCTTTTGCCAAAAAGAATGGGACGAAAGGGAATTATTGTATTGGGATTATTGCGAACTCAACTTTTTGACCAGTCCTCCAACGTGCATTGAGCCCAGAGCATTAAATGGACAGTACATTACATTAATGTAATCAGAAGAGCCACCCAGTGTATGTAGGGCAAACGTTATTATTGGATAAATATTAAAAGGAAAGTTGTGATTGTTACGAAAGTAGACACCGTCACCGCTCACCCTGGTTTTTCTCGAGTCATAAAGCTGTAAAAAGCCACTTTAGAGAATATATGTGCATACAAAATTAAAAATTATATCCCCATTGCTTCACCTTTTGAGGGGCATCAAATTGATAATCATCATGAAAATTCTTTCTGTCACATTAAACGCTTTCTTTCTTCTTTTATTCATGTTATTTAAAATTCTGCCTTTCTTTTCCTTTCACTATGATATCTTATTTGCTGTTATGTTACTATGTGCTTAAAGAAAGTGTATATATATAATTATAATACGTCTGCTTATAATATCCCTCAAGGCTCTTTGTTTAATCGAAGAAGAAATAATGTTGCTTATAGATTCTCTACAACTACAGAGTAGCTTTCATTCTTTTTATTATTGGAACCCATCCAGTGGTTAAATTTGAAGGGCTGACTTTAATTTTAAGTTGAAGGGTATTTATGCATCTAGCACTTCGGTGATGAAAAGTTATAAAAAATAGTTGTCTTTTGATAGAAAATAGTAAATTTAGTAAATGTATCACTAAAAGTATGAACTATCGAAACTTCAATTTCAATTTATTGGAGAATGATTCAAACAGACAAAAATAAAATATTTATTTATTTAACATATATCGTTGGTGACAAATTTCTATTCAAAAATTTCCTTTCAAGACTACAACTATTGTGTTAAATCATTCTCATAAACTATAATACACAATTTATTTATTTGCTAACATCTAGCCAGATGTGCAATTTACTTATTTTTGTTTAAATCAAGTTAAAACAAAAATAATTAATCAATTTTTAGAAATATAACCTTTAGAATTTATTCATTGATAATATAGAATTCATCCAAAAGGGTAAAAAAAATCATAATTCATAACATCTTACTTTGTGTAAATCAAATGTATTTCTATTTTCTAAGGATGAGCTAAAATAAATATTTAAATCATATAACACGATTGAATAAAATCTAACTATGCAATGTTACACTTACAATATCAACTCGAATATTCATAACTTCTATATTTAATTGGTTTATTTCATGATAATTACTTTCTATACCAAGACTTAGTCCATGTACTTAATGAACCTATCCATTAGTGGGTATCCCTAGCCACCCCAACCATCGATTGGAGGGGGAAGTAGGAATGTTGTAGCCAACTTGGAGTATTCAATTAAAACCAACTACATGATGTAAAATGGCCATAAATACAGTAAGGGGTACATTCAAAACCATGGTTTATCAATACACATTAAACCCAGTAAAATAATGTTCAAATAAAAATATTTTAAGTTCCCAAACCTCAATTGATCTTACAAATGGAGTTCTAAAACTTTTAAGGATCTCATGACCTTTAACATCCTTTCAATTTACATTTAGATGATAATGGAGTCCATTTGAACCATATCCCTAACTCAATGTTGGTTGGTTTCTTACTTATGAGAAAATTCAAAATCCAAAATGGATAAATCAAATAACACAAAAATGACAGAAGACTATCCCATCATCAAAAGATGAAAAATAGACAATTTAGTTCACAAAGGAAAGAAAAGGGGTTTAGCTATGTGGTGAATATACTACATTATGCTTTTATTTTCCTTATGGACCCCACCTTTATCAGTGCACAACAAACTTCAAGGACCAACCTAGCTCATTGTTGTTGCATTTACACCCAATCGAACAAGAAATACATTAGTCATACCTGTTCATAGTCTAGTAATAAAGCACATATAAATTCAAATATTATATTAATGATTATAAATAGTTTTAAATAATATTTAAATAATCTAAAAGTCTTTAAAATGGTAAAAATAAAGTAAAATAAATTATAAACCCCAACATATTCTAATAATAAAAAATTAAATGTGAAAAATATAAACATTTAAATCTTGAATCACAAAACCTAAAAATCTCTAAAATATCAAAATTTGCAACTTAAAATCTATAAATTTAAAAATTTGAAAGTGAAAAGTGCTAATTTTGAAAATATTAAGCCTAGAAACCATAAAACAAATAAAAGTAGATTGATATAAAACATCTCAAAAACATAAAATCATAAAACTCAAAAACCTAGAAAACCTAATAATTATAAAACCTAAATAATGAAAACCAAAATTAGAGAACTTGAAATCATGAAAATTGAAAAATAAACCTAAACACTCAAATAAGAAACCCAAACCCTGAATCTTCCCTTAGTAAAATTAAAACTCTAAATTTTAAAACCCTAAAACTTTATAAATTAAAATCGATACTCAAATTGGAAGCCAAATAACTAAAAACCCAAAGCTAGAAATGTAAAAGTGTGGAACTTAAAAAACCTTGAAGCCTCAATCTTAAAAAATCTAGACCTAAAATCCTGAGACAATGAAGAATATAATAAATTAAAATACTCATGAAAACTAAAATCAGAATCCAAAACCCCTAAAAGTTGAAAACCTAAACTTAAAATTTCTTGAAACTAAAAACCTAAAAAAATATGAAAATTTAAATTAGTAAACTTGAAAACCTCAAAATCTAATTTTATGGGCATTACTAACAAATCAGTCCTTTTCTTTTGCTACTTTGCTACCTTACTCCTCTGCTTCAGCAACCTATGAAATTATAGAAATAGAAATAGATTTCAATCAAGGGAGAACCATGACCTTCATTACTAGAGAGTTTTTGTGTTTAATTGTAAGACCCTCTCTCAGGAGTCAGTGGTGGTGTTTCCTTTTGTAATATGATAGTGTTTCCCTCACTAGGAACCATCACCTCTAGCACTTTAGCTATTTATTTGTATAAGAAAGATATATCCTCAAGCATTAATTACTTATTTTCTCCTCTAATTTCCTCCACCTATAACATTAACAAAAAGAAAATGTCACCTGGAAGCTACTCCTGGTAATAATTTGTTAGCTTGCAAAATCATCTTTTGTTAGTCTGCACATGATTGCATATATTGATTATAGATAATCTTGTTATTTTGAGTATGTAGATCCTGATGCAGAGGTGGTGGCATTGTCTGCCGAGATGCTAATGGAATATGATATAAATGTCTAAAATATATGCAACTAAGGTTTTTAGAGGGATCAAAATCTTCAGATGCATAGACACAGATATAACTACAAAGTTTAATAGAATGCATTAGCCAATTTTTGTAAAACAACTTAAAATTTTAGTAAAAATGTGGGACTAAAAATTTCGTGTCACATAAATGTCATTAATGGAATTTCATGGGACTGGGAGTGGGCAGCTGTCAGTTCACCTTCCAAGTCTAACCTTCATCTTTCACTGTCACACTCCCTAGATACTACGTAAGAAATTGGCATCCTATTGGTACGAAAGGGCAATAAACTATGACTAACTTATAGGAATTTTTAAATCTCACCTTTATTTTTTCATTTTCATAATGACTATGCACTTCATAATTGTCAAAGAATTTATAGATTTTAAATAATTTTTTACGATCATTTTTTAATATAGATTTAGTGATGGGTTCAGAGCTCTTAGATGGGCTGTGATGGTTTCAAAGTTAACCACTAAACCCATTGATATATCTATTGAAATATATATTCCTCTAGTATTATCTTTTTATATGAAAATAAATAAAACATTATATCTAAATGATTTGAAGTTGCAAGTACAAATAATATTTCATTATTTATAAAATAAATATTCCTCCTACCAATAATGTTGTTGCTTATACATTCCATGCAAATGTAACTCCCTTTCATTCTTAATCACATAAATGTTCCTCCTGCCAATAATATGAAGTTGATGACATGATTATAGAGTCTGCATGCAACTCCTGCCTCTAGTGGCCTCATACTATTAATCTTTAGAATGGATATGTTTGATTAATGTAAGTCTACGTTTAAACTGGTATGGTTACTAGCACAGACACATCGATAGGTCCGCGTATCGCTTGAGAACCAGTAAAAGACACAAAGTTAAGAAACTAAAACAAAACACTAGTTCTGAGTACAAGGGGTCCTAAGTCTCTGAAAGAGCCAACCCAATGAGTCCACCAAAAGTAAATAACCAAAGAACTAAAGGAAAAAAAGGAGAGACCCATCCATCAAGAACAACAACCGATCAACACCGTTACGGATCAGACCAAAAAAGCAAAATCACCAAAAAGTTCGTCAAATGTCTAGTAGTAATTAAGGCCCATGAACTTTTAAATAAATCATGGTATCACATAAGAATCAAGCAAAATAGGAATTTATATATAAACCCAATTCATACCGATAAAACCAGATTAAACACAACACATAAAATTAATACATCACTTATTTGGAGTCCTATGACAGGATAAAAAATAGATCTTCGCTTTCTCACAGACTTCCAAGTTTCTACCAAAACACAATGTCAATGCATGAATGAAGCCACATGCATCAAACAAAAGAAATAGACCCATTTTATCCAAGTTGAACCACCATATGACTCTGTAGAGTAAAAAATACTCTACATGTTATTTCTAAGTCTCAGTTGTGCTCTCCAAGTTTTATCCCTGCGCGTTTCAGTTTTGAGGCAATGAAGTTTTGACATAGAGCACAGGCATGAGTTTCATTTTTTGTCTAAGTATCAAAATCACATGGAAGCTACCAAGTGTCATCAATCGAGACACATTTTATAATTTCTCTAAGTTGCTCAGAATGTGCAACGTGTTTCATAGTAATTTAGCAAAGCGCGACAAGTGGCAGCATCCATGTTCCATGTTTCTTATGCACGTTTCATATTTATTATGCATTTCAAAATCCCATTTAAATAAACTTATCTCAGGGTCAAGTAGAAGATGCCAAGTGGAAAATGTTGAAGGTCTCAAAATGTTTTTATAAAAGCAACGAAAGCTGGCACGTGCCCATAGCTAAAAGTAGCAGAAGTCACCAAGTGTCAGCATCCGTAGTTTCTTCATTTTGTTTTGTTGAATAAGTAAAGACTTTGGTGGGCCCTAGGTTTTTTTCTGAGGCAAGCAGAAGCCTCCAAGTGTCACCATCTGTGTAAATCTGAAATGAGGCCCAAGTGTTTCTATAGTATAGCTAAAGTGACGTAGAGACCGACATGCATCACCTTTCGTAGGTTTCTCAAAGGGTAGCTAAAGAAAGCAGAGACTGCCACATGTCCCTTGTTAAAGATGCATGGAAAGAATCACCTATCCCTATTTCCTTTTTGAAGTTGCTCAAGTGAGAAGTGTTTTGGGTCCCATTCTCTGTAAATTGTTAAAGTTTCAAAGAAGCAAACTGTGACAGGTGTCAAAGATAGAACACTCCTGAGCAAAGACATAGTAAAGAATATTAGTTACGTAAAAAGTGCCATGTGTCTTTTTTAAGTGCTGTGGAACATGCTAAGTGTCATTTTCCAATGTCTCCTAAATAATAAGAAGGTTTTCAAGTAGAGTAAGCAAAGCTGCCAAGTGTCCTGGCCCATTTCACAGTGGGAAGCATCTTGCGTATCTATTTCATCCAATGAACTTGTAGGTAGATAGAATGTTTTAGATCCAAGAAATATCTTGTGTTAGACACTTCTAGTTTAGTTAGAGCTCGGTTGGACCATTGAATTGGGAACGTGCAGGCAATCTAGAGCTAGTCTGATGCTATAAATAGGAGTGCAAGAACCATAACGATAGGAGGAAGAAGCGAGAATTTTAGAATTTATTGTTGTGGCCAGTAATATCATTTTCCTTTGTTCTATTTTCTTCAGTTAGAATGTTTGTATAACTATGCATGTTTCTGTGCCTTTTATGTAACTAGAAAATTGAGAAGACTGAGTTCTATACCTTTGTTGATATTTTTTGTGTTATTGCAAGAATCTTCTAAAGTTGTGAGCCTTTGATCCTATTCTTTTCATCTTTTAGATTAATCGAGCCTAGTTTGCTCTTTAATGTAATTGAATCTTAAATATAGTTTTCATTTTGCTTAGTATTAAGAGTCAAATTAAATTCAGGCACATCGCCATAGTTAGAGTTTCTTTTGTTGCATTCATGTTTCTATTTAATTCCTATCCTTTTTCCCCAAAATATTTTTGAGATAAAGAAGAGCCAACTTCTGTAAAATTTGGAGGTCATTTCAAGTAGCAAGTCCCACATTCCTAAAACTTCCCATTGTTGGTGTTGGAAACAACACAATTCTAAGCATCAACAATTTTTGGCACGCCTGGTGGGACACCAACCAACACTTTTTTAAAGTTTCTTTCAAGAAAGATGTATACAAAGAGATACAAGGAGTCAAAGCTATGGACCAGTAACAAGATCTCAATCTTCTATTGCCACTAATTATTTGAAAGAAATAAAGCCATCAAGAAATCACCATTCGATATGTATAATTTTGTTACTCAGAACTATGGGTCTTATGCCCCTTCATATATTTTAAATCAAGCTCAGGTTGTCATGGAATCATCTCAAGCAACAAGGATGCATATGGTTATGAGGTTTTCCCTCCACAGGTCCAATATGACTAGTCTCAGCCCTGTCATGAGCTATATTAGTCTTATGCCCAGTCTTCCAAATATGTCACGTCTCATACTGAACCTAATCTCATTTCCACATTCAGACAAGCACTGCTGGGATATGAAAAGCATGTATTAGAGATTGACAATAGAAAGTGATGTGACCAATAAATCCCTAATCATGTCATCCATCAAGTAAGAAATGCACTAGATCTAGTTAAAAGTGAATGGGCTCCCATTGAAAGAGAAAATTGGCAAAGGCTTACATATGAGATATTGGATGTCAGTGGCTTGATTACATCTTTGGAAGAGAAGCTGAATATTCATGAGAGGTAGCCTTACCAAGTCTATCAACCTGCATATCCACTGCACCAAGTTTCATATCAAACATATGCAGCCCCTGCTCATGATCCAAGTCGAGCATGTCAAGATCCTTTCCCCAATCATGTTGAGGAAAGTTTTGAAATAGTGAGTCTGTCATTTAAGGCTAATCTTGATAAAAAAATTGAATTGGCAAATCTTCAAAAGCAACAATCTATGCTGGTAGCAAGGGAAGTGGAATCCAAACCTTCACTTCACCCTCACCTTTCAACCCCATCTTTCCAAGGGAAAAGTTCTAAACCTAAGGTCATGAGTTGGAAACAAACAATGGAATCATGTGGCAGAAAGGAGGAGAAAGACATTGTCCAAGATTGTGAGGTACAAAATGAGGCTAGTCACTTTCAAGTCCCTCCCACCCTTCCTCAAGAATCTTCTTATTTTTCATGGCAACCTTCATGCACTCCTCACTTACCTGATGATTCCTATGATCTCCAAGAAAGACTCTTTAAAGAAAATCTAGCTAAGAAAATTGAGGAATTAGAGGGAAAAATGAGATTGCTTAGTGAAAGAGAGATAGAGCTTTCAAACCTTAAAAGGGAGCCTATGCCAAAAGATACCTCTTATACCAATCCTCAGCTCTCTCAGCATGATGTCAAGATTATAATTTGGAAGAAGGAAAACCATGAACCAGCTGGGGACCTTGAATAAGATAAAATTGCTGACTCTTTCTAAGGAAAAAGTTCTAAACCTAAGGTCATGAGTTGGAAACAAACAATGAAATCATGGGGCAGAAGGGAAGAATAGAAAAGATTTACTCAAAACCTTGAAGAAGTCGAGGCTGCTCTTACTCATGGTGATGATCAAGAATAAGATCCTACATTTGAACACACCCCATCTACACCCTTCCAAGAGAGCTATTAAGCCACATCTGATATAGATGAAGTGATGGCCAAATGGAAAGAGGAGAATCATTCGATTCTAGCTCAAGAATTATCTCCTCTTCTGGATATGTATAACCATCGGTCTTCCACTTCATCCCTTTTCAAAGAGGAATATTTTTTGGAGGAATCAAGTAAGGAGGAGTGTGCTTAGTTCATGGCTGGTCAGAAAGATTTCACAAGTGCAGATGAGAAGGAGATCACCATAAGTGCACCCTTTGATGAACAAGAAGAAAAATCACAAGCTTTTGCCTCTATCTTTGATAAGGAAGAAATAATTTTTGGCCCTTTTCTCACTTTGCAAGATGTTATTACAAAATATAGACACTTCCTTGATCATGTTTTGAATGACTTGTTTGAATTTATTGGGGCAAGTTAGACTATTCTTCAAGGAGGTTGTGAGCTGGTTGCAAGTGAAGAATGTAGCATTGAGACTCAAATAAATATGCAAAATTGCTACAAACTGTCAATATTGTCCTTTTAAGAGGTTGGTAAATCTGAAGATGATATTTTTGAAGTCATCAAGGAGGATGATCATGAAATGGAACCTGAGCATGAGACAGAAGGAGATAAGCCAAAAAATGATGTATATCAAAAGACACAGGGTGGAGTGCCAACAACCATTGATTTCTTGATGAGACACGATAGCATAAAGAACCAACATTCTACAAGATTTAAAGAATAAGAAGAGTATGTATATGTTCAGGACATGTTTGACTCTGATCCAATCGGATGTAGGCTAATTAAGGTGGAAAACAAGAAGAGAAAGTCACTAGAACTTCATCCCATTTATCCACTTGTCTAGCACCATAAGTCTTCTCGCCATGAAAGATACTTCAAAAATCTTCCCTTTGATTTAGGAGGTAGGCAAATATACCTAGTTAATTGTATCATAGTTAGACAGATTCCATTTCTTTATTGCTCTATTTTCCCATTTTTCTTTCCCACTTGTTCTTTTAAATAAGTGTTCTTTGAACATGTGTCCGCAGCTTAGTGTCTTTTCAATTTTTTTTCAAAACTCTCAACCCATTAAATCTCTCCCAAATCCTTAAATTCCCCAAGGTACTTTACGTAGCCACTTTCATGACGTGTCTGACTCATTGTCCCACGCAGATTCTATAAGATTTGCTAACGATTATCTGGTTTTAATGCCATTTTTGAGACTTGATGGGTTATTAAATACCCCATAACAAGATTTAAAGCTTTAAAGTGTCTCAAATATTCTTGCATTTGCTAGAAAATCCCTGTTACCTACATTTTTAATTCATATCCAACTTGCTTAGTGAAAGTGCCTCCCTTATTGCAAAGCTCCATACATGTTACCATAGTTTATTATTTCCAAGTATAGATATAGATATGAAAGGAGCACAGTCTTCGCAACAAGGGTCTAGGATTTACAAATCCATTGACAAGCTTTTCACAAGCAAATCATATGCTTCAGCCCCTGTAAAACCCTTAAAGACCTATCCATGGACTAGAGTCCCTGAAGTCAGTTATGCAAATGACCCAGCAAAGGTGAAAGATTTTGCAGACAAAATCATGGACCCAATTCTTCAAAAGCCTAGCAAAACTCTAAGAGAAGGGGCACATCAAAGGTGTATTTAGAGGGCCAAGGCTAGACAATATGAAATATTCACAATGAGGATATGGACTTCCCAGCTGGCACAATTCATTGTCCCAGTTGTGCATCTATGCCATGATTTGGTTGAAATATGTGCTGAATTATTCCATGCTCCCTCAAATACTGTACAACAGGGTCCATTCATAGTGTAGATTACACCAAAAGCTGTCAGGGACATGTTGTCCCTATATCATGATAAGATAGACACATTTCTCACTACTGCCAAAATGCAAAAAATATGGGCAAACGTCAATAATCAAGTGAGGTTTCTAAAATTAGAACTACAATTAGGAGAAGATGATACCACTGTGCCGACACTGCCAATAGTAAGAGCATAATTTGCGCAGGCCAGCCAAGAGGCACTTTCTATGATGGCATTCATTTTCGAAATGAAAGATGATATAACTGTCTATGAAGACCAAATGGCCATCCTCTTCAGATTAAAAATTGTTGACAAGACTCAGGAGTATCACCTATATTTCTCTAAACAAATTTCATATTCAATGGTTGAACAACTCACCTAGTTTAAATCTAAAGGTATTTTTTTGGTATTCTTCTTATGTTTCACCTTATATTTTATCAAAACTCCATCATATTTTTCCAACACATGCATCTAAATATGTATGACTCAAGCTTTGATCTCCATAGGACCATTCCTATGTCTGTATGGACACATATCTTGTCCAAAACCTGTGACTCATACGAATTTTGAGAACTTTTTGTTGCCCCTACTTTTTTTCATCTAAGCCTAGAGCTGGTTGTAAATAGATTGAATCTAGGTGTCTCAGTCATTATGACCAATTGCACTATTCCTTGTGATTACTTTTATGGATCCCATCATACTATTATTAGATTCCATGTTTGTAGTGGAGAACCAATGTTGCTACCTAAGATTTTGACCCTTAGGTTAGCATTTTTAAAGGTCACCAGACAAGTGACTATGGTGGATAATGAATATGGCACTGGGAAGAAAAAGAAGAAAATGTATGATGTTCCATGGGTAACAAACAACATATCCCTAAAGGCCAGAGATGTTGAGCTCGTGTTGCTAAGAAAGATAGCCTTCCTAGGTTTCTTTCTAATTGAAGATAAATGGATATATGACCCAAATGGTTTCATAACTTCATGGGTTAGGAATAACAAGGTTGCCACTAGAGTTGTGCATGAGAGCCATCCTTTTTAGGAAAATAGGAGAAACCCTCAAGAAGATATTCATGATTTATATGTAGAATTGATAGATGTGCCCCTTTAAGAGGACAAGCCATGGGAAACTTTTTATGTTAAGCAAAGGGATTTTGATCCTAAAATCAGAATGACTTCTAGTTTAAGAAGAGCATTAAAGAACAAAGACTGGAACCTTGAGAAAATTGAAGCCTATTGGAAATATAGGCAAGAGATTGGTGAGACGACTCACTCTTTTAGAAATGTGGATTCAGATGAGAAATGGGAGGAAATCTGGGATGAATGTCATCTGTCTCCTATCTCTAGCCCTGATACAAGCAATTTGCAGACACAGGGTGGAGAGTCAGAAGCTAGAGCAGAATTTAGTCATATATTGTAGACCCCAGGGAAAACCTCAGCTATAGTCACTATAACTTCCTAGCCCCAACATCTTAGTGCCATTGAAAATTAAAAGAGTGTGGTATCTTCACCACCCAAATCTTCTCCATCAGTGTCAGCCTTTGGGGTTCCCAATTCTAAATATTCACCACCACCAGTAGTGATAAATGTTGAAGAGAAGAAAATAGAACTAGAAGAAGAAACGCCAAGGAAACGTAAGAGGCTAAGGTTTCAGCTTGATTCAGAGGAGAGGGCAGAACCTTCACAACACCAACCACAGAGTACTTTGGTTGCTCCTTAGGAAAGTGTTGTTTCTCCTTCTTCTTCTCAATCTCTCTTTTCTTCTATTGGGGTGACAATTCCATCTGGCCAATTAATATCCCCTGCCACCTCTGCTCTGCCTATTTCTCATTTTTTCCCACCTATTCATACTCAGGGTATATCGTTGCCACATTTTTCTCCCTCTATCCCAAAGAAAGTACCTCCTCAAATTTTCCCTAGCCAACATTTGGCTATTCCATATGGCTTGCTACAAGGTTATCCTTTTGCGAGTGGACACATTACCTCTCCTTCTACCTTCCAAACTCAAGCAGATGCTGTTAAGAAGGCAAGGGAAGCTTGAATGGAGAAAAAGAGGATAAAATACAATAGAGCCCTAGTTACACCACATATGAGGTCACAATTTGACCCAATTCAGCAACAACTAACGGTGACCCATTTGACACCTAATGTAGTCAAGCCGAATGAGTAGATGCAACGCAAAGACTATACAATGAATGCAGTGGCTATAGATATGTCATTTTTTAGACCACAAGATAGGGTTGAGATACTAAATGAATCCAATTCTATAGTAGAAAATGATTATTTGAAAATATCAAAGAAACTACAAAAGGTGGAGGTTGATCTAGCCCAAGAGAAGGCAAACTATAATAGTTTGACTACAAAAATTAATACCAAGAATAATGAAATAGAGAGTCTAAATAAGCAGTTTCAAGATACTATTTCTCTTCAGACTCACTAGGCTATTCAGGCCCAAAATGATTCTTTAAAAGTAGGGCTAATGTAGGTGAAAGATGCAGTGACAACCCTAAGATGGGAAAAGGCGGCATTATAGGCAAAATGTGAGGAAAACCTACTACAAGTCACTCAACTTCAACAAAAGCTACTAAATGAGCAGAACAATACCACTGCTATACAGGCCCAACTTCAAGCCGAGTGACAAATGATAGAACAATTGACACTTGAGTTGGCTAATAGGCAAAAGAATGCAAGGGTTTTGAATCTAGTTAAGGAGCTTTATGTATCAATATGGAAAAGAATCTCTGAGGAGATTACTCAGATCAGACCCTCTCTAACCTTTCTACTAAATGAACAAAAAATATTTGAAAAGGTGGAGACTTCAGGTGAAGCCACTCTGTCCACTATTTCTTTGAGAGTGTTTGACTCTCAAATGCTACTACGAAAGATATATGATGCAATTGATGGAATGTTATCGCCAGTAGGGATTAGTGACAAAATGATCACTGCTAAAAGAGTGAATGAAGTTCTCAGTTGTAACTCCATAGTAGTTAAATGCGAAGAGCTTCTAGATGTGGTGAAAGAAGGAATCAAAGACAAGAAACAACACATTAAAGATCTGGTGGAATTGGGTCTTCCCTCCCCTTTTCCTAATAGAAATACAGTGTTGATGGTTGATGAGATTAAACCGTTGTTGTTAGCCAGGCAAAGTGATCAGTCAATCTTTCATGGTTTAAGAGATGATTCATCAGTGTCTAAAGTAGAAGCTATTTTTATTCTTGTTTCCTAGCTTGAATTTAAATTGAAGGCTATAGTTCATATTTTACAAAAAGTTTCACACAAAGATATCATCAATATTGATTTAGCCTTCCAAAAATTTCAAAATA
Source organism: Torreya grandis (assembly GCA_037957365.1). Classification (NCBI taxonomy): domain Eukaryota; kingdom Viridiplantae; phylum Streptophyta; class Pinopsida; order Cupressales; family Taxaceae; genus Torreya; species Torreya grandis. The sequence continues at coordinate 3,191,410 of JARHVA010001413.1, read as the reverse complement.
AGTAGGGATTATCTGATGATGAGTGGTCTACTTATCAGATAGCCTTACTAAATTTGTGATTTGCCCCATTTGACCACATGCGAGATTATGGATTCTTCTTTTTGAGCAGGCTCAAAAGTCCCCAGGGTTGCCAAGAACTGTAGAGTAAAAAATAATCTACATGTTATTTCTAAGTCTCAATTATGCACTCCAAGTTTTATCCCTGTGCATTTCAATTTTGAGGCAGCGAAGTTTTGACACAGAGCACGGGTGCGAGTTTCATTTTTTGTCTAAGTATCAAAATCATGTGGAAGCTTCCAAGTGTCATCAGTCGAGACACATTTTATAATTTCTCTAAGTTGTTCATATTGTGCCACGTGTTTCTTAGTAATCCAGCAGAGCGCGACAAGTGTTGGCATCTATGTTCCATGTTTCTTATGCGCATTTCATGTTTCTTATGCATTTCAAAAGCCTATTTCAATTAACTTCTCTCAGGGTCAAGTGGAAGATGCCAAGTGGAAAATGTTGAAGGTCTCAAAATGTTTTTCTAAAAGCAATAGAAGCTGCCACGTGCCCATAGCTAAAAGTAGCGGAAGTCACCAAGTGTCAGCATCCACAGTTTCTTCATTTTGTTTCATTGATTAAGTAAAGACTGTGGTGGGCCCCAAGTTTTATTTTTGAGGCAAGCAGAAGCCCCCAAGTGTCGCCATCCATGTAAATCTGAAATGAGGCCCAAGTGTTTTTATAGTATAGTTAAAGTGATGTGGAGATTGACACGCATCACCTTCCACAAGTTTCTCAAAAGATAGCTAAAGAACGTGGAGACTGCCACATGTCCATTGTTAAAGATGCATGGAAAGTGCCACCTGTCCCTGTTCCCTTTTTGAAGTTACTTAGGTGAGAAGTGTTGTGGGTCCCATTCTCTGTAAATTGTTAAAGTTTTGAAGAAGCGGACTGTGACAGGTGTCAAAGATGGAACACTCCTGAGCAAAGACATAGTAAAGAATATAAGTTACGTAGAAAGTGCCGTGTGTCTTTTGTAAGTGTTGCAGAACATGCCAAGTGTCATTTTTTGGTGCCTTCTAAATAATAAGAAGGTTTTCAAGTGGATTAAGCAAAGCTACCAAGTGTCTTGGCCTATTTCACAGTGGGAAGCGTCCTGTGTATCTATTTCAGCCAATGAACTTGTAGGAAGATAGAACGTTTCAGATCTAAGAAATATCCTATGTTAGACACTTCTAGTACAGTTAGAGTTTAGTTAGACCGTTAGATTCGGAACATGCGGGCAATCTAGAGCTAGTCCGATGCTATAAATAGGAGTGCGTGGATCAGAATAATAGGAGGAAGAGGAAGAGAGAATTTTATACTTTATTATTGTGGCCAGTAATATCATTTGCCATTGTTCTATTTTCTTTAGTTAGAAATTTTGTATAACTATGCATGTTTTTGAGCCTTTTATGTAACTAAAAATTGAGAAGACTGAGTTTTGTGCCTTTGTTGATATTTTCTGTGTTATTGCAAGAATCGCCTAAAGTTATGAGCCTTTGATCCTATTATTTTCATCTTTTACATTAATCATGCCTAGTTTGCTCTTTAATGTAATTGAATCTTAAATATAGTTTTCACTATGCTTAGTATTAAGGGTCAAATTAAATTCAGGCTCATTACCATAGTTAGAGTTTCTTTTGTTGCATTCATGTTTCTTTTTAATTCCTATCCTTTTTCCCCAAAATACCTTTGAGATAAGAAAGAGCTAGGTTATTTAAAATCTAGAGGTCGTTTGAGGTAGCAATTCCCACATTCCTGAAACTTCCCATTATTGGTGTTGGAAATAATGCAATTCTAAGCATCAAGAGACTGCACAAAACTTATTACATGGCTCCAAGATGGTTAAAGGAATGGCAACAACCTAGAATGAACTTTAAGGAAGAAATTCTAACATGTGTCAAAATGTATAGATCAACGTCCAAATTGTAAGGACATGGTTTAGAAGTAAGGGATAGTCATGAGAGTCTATCAAGATCCTCCCAAGATCTTGACACAGACACCTCATCGAAGACCAATAGTGCAGCCTCTGTGATACCCCCATCCACAATCAATCTTACAGTTGAATGATAGAATCTTTGTTGAGCAAAGTATCCAACATTCCAAACCTTTTGAAGGAGATTCTTCCGTTCTTTTTACATTTACTTGGATCAGATTCACTCTCTAGTATTTTAATAATGTTTCGGTTATTTTTGGCTGGTGTACATTGTGGAGTGGGCTCCTTATAGAGAGAAGTCTAGTATGCCAACTCAACTTCCAGCAGACTCTTGAGTTTTCCAAATTCATTTGGTTCTTCCTTTTTATCCAAAGAAATGTTTCCTTTCATTTAGAAATTTTTTCCTCCTTCTAGTAAATATTTATCCAGGGGCCTAGTAGCCAAGTCAAGAGGGCTTAGAACTTCTAGCTTCTCATTTCTATTGATTCCTCCCTCCCTAGTACATTTATCCCTTTTTCCCTTATCCTTGTAGTCTTCATTGCGCCTCATGTGTGTTGTTATCATTCTATTCTCCTTTCCTTGAACCTCATCCCCTCATCTCTCCATTTGATCTAGAAGGTGAGATTCTGTCATGTCATTTACTTCAGTTCTCGTAGGATTTTTATCTAAGGAAGACCTTATTCTTGGATCCTTTGAGACTTTCTCAACAATCTTTAGTGATCCAACATCATTCTTGCTCTTCGCCTTCTACTTGTTGATGTCACATTTATGGCCAAAGACACGGTAGCTGGTATATATTTTATTTTCTATTTCATACACTATGCTCTAGCTCTGAACACCCAATTTGGATTTCAACTCAATAGAACTGGGTAGAGTCCTATCTAGATCCACATTGATGCATAATCTAGCATAAATTGGCATACTTTTGGTCCTACTAAAGAGTCCATTGTAACAGGGGTTCTAATCACTTTTGTTATCCCCAGTAGTATATTTTCCTTCCAAAACTCCATCAAAAGTGTAGGGAGTCTGAACTAAAGATGGATAGATCTGCAGTGTTCCTTAAGGGGATCAAATTTGAGTTTTGATTTTTTTAGCATAAGGAATAGTTTACCAAGAGACCAAGGCCTTCCTTCCAGAATGCTACTCCAATATTCATTGTTTGTAAAAGAATATATCAATAAGCTATTTACCATAGTTGTTATCTCCACATATCCTCTCAATTTCCACTTTCTTTTTACCTAGTCCATTACTACGTCTATGTTGGGCCTAAAACTATTCAACTTCAAAATAATATAGTTCTAAGACTTAAGTTTAGCCTATAAAACAACTTCATCTAGGATTTCTAGTGATGTCTCATTCCCCAGAGATGAAGGAATGATCTAAAGGTAGTCATTCTTATGACATGTCATTCCTTTTACTATATCAGCCCATGAAGGGCCCTTCTTATTTAAATATGAACCTGCCAAATCTTGCTTCTCATGCCATGAAGACTGATTAGGGCCTAGTGATCCCCTCTTATGGGCACCTATTTCCCTGCTCTTCATCATATGCTCCTTTCCGTATTGCTCTCATTCCAATTTTTTCCTAAGTTTCAATATAAAATGTTATCCAAGGTAATTATGTTATAATGTTGCTTCATTAGGGTAATTAATTTAAATGGTTGTGGGATATAATCATTTTTTCATGAGAATAATTGTGTTGATATGATATGAAACTAGACACATTCTAGTTTAAGCCAAGATAAAGACACATCAGCGTCTCATAAAAATATCAATGAACCCGTAAAACAATGAGTATCAAATCTTTCACCCATAATTATCTATTTATATATCATAACATTATTATTGCTTCATTTTTCTACTTAAAATAGATTTTGTTTTTATTTTTATTTATTACATATCTATATGTGTAATATAGATATGTGTACTAGGAGTTACACAACATGGAATGGTCACCCCTAAATGGGTATGAGGAAATGAAGAGTGAATATGAATGGAAAACAAAGTTATGTAAAGTTTAGTATAATGAACTCTAACATAGTTATCATTGTATAAGGTTTGTGTAATAAGTTTCTAGAAATGAAGAATTTGAATGTTGGTATCTAGGTATATGGAGAAAGGATATAATTGAAAATGTGTTGTTTAGTGTAAGGCATAAATTGAAGTAGATGAGAATTTAATAATGAGAAACTATAATAGAGTGATGAGAATACATATGATTGTGTCATTATGGAATAAAATTAGTCTTCTTACCTTTATTTATTTATGTTTTAAACTTGTATATTATCTTGCCTTTTTTTGGTCTATTGATGGAAAAAAATAAAATGGAGATGTGAACGTCTCTTACTGACCCGACTTAAGTGATTAAATGGAAACAAACTAAGGAAGAATGAAAATGTACAAGAAGTTAAATAATGCCTGTGATTAAAGAAAAAATAATGTTAGAATTTATTGGAGGACAAAAAAAGTTGTATAGTTATTCAAATTTTTCAATGTAGTCATGAGGAAAGTCCAATATAAGGATATGGTCCATCTTCTTATCGACATATTTTGGTGACTATACTTATATATAATATATTGTTGGTAAACATGGATTCTTGATCAATGAATATTAATCTCCCCTGACATGTCATTTCTAACTTGTCTAACCCTCACCAATTTGCATTAAATCATTTTTTCCCCTTGTAGTTGTTCTCACGTTAGCTTACTATGATCATATAATGCATTAATTTTTTTCTCTCTCATTCTAGTTGCATTTAGCATCTTTCAATCCATGCAATCAAATACCTTGTTTTGTAAAACCCTATTATATTCATATACCTTATTTTTAGATTGTAATGTATTTAAAATTACAGCGAAGCTCTACTAGGTTAAATCTACGCTTTTATTTGCATGAATGAGCATCAAAGATCTTTGATATAACAACACATTTTTTAAAATATTTTTTAACATAGTTATGTGTTTGATTTTATACTAGAAGTTAATATTGTTTGTGTTTATGATTGGCACAAGAAATATAAATTACAATATGTTAAATCACATAAATGAGTCCTACTTGGTAGCCAAGTCCATCGATCAAAATTTGAAAATAAAAAATAAGGTTCATTCTAACCCCATTTTTTAAAACCACCTTCATTCTAACCCCCAAATGCACTTTTTTAATGGGCTTAGTGAAATGGTGGTTAGAAAAAAAGGGGTTCAAATAAAGGGTGTTCGAACGAAGGGTTTCAAATGTTTATGCTATGCATGCAATTAATTTCAAGAAAGTATCCAATGAATTGATGTATTTTGAGGGGGTTATAATGAATGGGGTTTGTTTGAACCCCTTTCATTCTAACCCCATGTAGCATCAAATCTTCATCCATTCAAGTGGAAAGCTACTATTGACCTTAAATTACCACTTCAAATGCCACATATTAGGGTGAAAAATTAAAATAAAAACACGTGGATCTACATATAAATAGGTCTTTTTATGAGATTTCTAATAATATGATTTTATTAAAAATTTAATAGTATTTAATATTTATTTTTATTTATTTAATTAATTACACTTATTTATAAAATAAATTATCATATGTTTGAGGCACTAGGAAAAATAAGAGACAATGGCCAAAAAATTGTAAAAATATCATTGCATCTGACTTTAATGTTGTAGAAAATCAATAAAAATTTGATTGATATCAAATTCTTGTAGAATCACAATATATAAAATGAAAATATAGTTTGAAAACTATAACTAAATGACACCTAGCACTGAAGCACCTAGTGAACTACCAACTGCCAACAATGTAATACAATGTTAGTTATGCTAACATTCCCCCTTTATTACATTGTTTTTACAAATGTACCCTTGAAATAGATCAAATTTCACCTTACCAAGAGATTTGGTGAGTAAATATACTATTTATGAATCGATCGAGCAGTACTAGAACTGAATGCGGTGGTTTAAGACTTGTTCTCTGATGTAATGATACTGAACCTCAATATGTTTGGTTCATTCATGAAAACTGGATTGTTTATAGGGTTCAACACACCTTGATTATCGTAGAATATAATTAGGGGCTGATCTTCAAGAATCTCCATATTAGACAAAATACGATGTATCCATATTACTTTGCACATAGGTCCTTGTTTAGAATGATACTCTACTTCTATAGATGAGAGAGAAACAATTTATTACTTTTTGTTGACCCATAAAATAGGTCTAGATCTAAGATGAAAAATGTATCTTGAATTAGTTTTTATGTCATTAACAGATCCAACATAGTCTGAGTCAGTGTACCCATGCAAGAAGAATTGATTATTCTTCTTGTATTCCATAAAATACTAAACTATGCCTCAAAAATATCACAAAACATGTTTTTCTGCAACCCAGGGACATTTGTTAAGCTCCTACATAAATTTGGAAAGATAGATCATAGCAAAACATATATTTGGCTTGTTGTAGGTCGAGTAGATGAGACTCCCAATGAGTTATATATAGAGAGTTGCATCAACTTGAGGGGAATCTTAGAATTGTGAGAGTTGTAAACCTTTCTCCATTGGTGTTGAAAGAGATTTATAATCTAACATTTTGTACTTTTCTAGGAGTGTCTTGGCATATTTCATCTAGGAGATAAAGATGTGATTATATTCTTGTGATATATCCAAGCCAATACAATAATGTAGTAGCCCCAAATCAAACATATTGAAGGATTTATTCAATTCATTCTTTACTACTTCAACAAGATCATCTGAACTACCAGTGATCACAAGATCATCCACATTTAAGATAAGAATGACAATATCTATACCAACCTTCTTGATATAGAAATTGGAATTAGAGGGGCTATGAATGAAACCATGATACAATAGGTGATCATCTAATTTTATGTACCATGCCCAAGGTGCTTGTTTAAGTCCATAAAGAGACTTAACTAGATGACATACATTTTGTGGATGTTTGTTATCAATGAAATGTTTTTGTTGGGTCATGTATACTTCTTATTTTAGATCACCATTCAAGAAAGCACTGTTGATGTCCATCTACTAAAATTTCCATCCATACTGTGCTACCAGTCCATAAAAAAATATGATGGTTTTGATCTTTATATTTGGTGTAAAGGTATCCTCATAATCAATGCCCTCTTGCTAAGCATAACCCTTTGAAAAAGTCATGATTTATGTTTGTTGATGGATCCATCTACCTTATACTTTGTTTTTAATATCCATTTATAGCCGATGGATTTCTTCCCTATAGGCAGATCAACAAGTTTCCATGTTCCATTCTTGATGAGGGCATCATATTCTATATCCATAGCTTTCTTTCACTGGGGTTGACTTAAGGCCTCTCAAGCTATCTCTAGTTTGATACTATCAACCACTGAAATCATGAGTGCAAGATTGACTTCATCTCTCACCTATCTTTTTTTTCAAACTCTTGATGAAGTGTCTAGAGGACAGCGCAGGTATAAGTCCTTGATTGTGAAATGTAGACATTTAGGACATCATTTTATATGCTAATTATATGAATAACTTCACCATAGATTACTAAGATCAACAAACAATTCTTATTCTTACAACTCACCTTATTCATGCTCATCATCTAACTATGATAATAGTGTGTGAGAGGTGGTTTGGTCTATCTCCTTCCGTGCTAGTGAGTCAAATGATGATTCATCATATACCCATCATGACTTTCATAAATATTCTCTGTCTCAGGATCTACGAGATGGTATGCTTTGGATGTAGTGTTATACCCCAAGAAAATACATTGGAGGTTCTTTGGTTTAATTTTCTTCTTCTTATTTGGAACATGCATATAAGAAGTACAACCAAATATTCAAATATGAGAAATATATGGTATACGACCACTCCATACCTCTTCTGGTATCTTGTCTAGCAAGATCTTTGTTGGTGCTCTATTGAGAAGATAGACAACCATCTATACTACTTCTACCCAAAATTATGCCATCAACCATATAGTGGATAATATGCAACAAGCCATCTTCATGACTGAGTGATTGAATCATTTTGGTATTCTATTTTGTTGAGGTATGTAGGGAGGAGTCAGATGCTACTTGATGCCATGTTGCTTTAGAAATGATGAGAACTCTTTTGATGTGAATTCCCTCCCTTGATTTGAGTGGAAGAGTGAATTTTCTTCCTGGACTATGTAACAACATGCTAATAGAAGGTTTTGAAATGTGTAAGAGCTTCACTCTTATTTTTGAGAAAGAACACCCAAGTCTTGTGATAAAAGTAATCAATAAAAAATTGAAAGTACCTAAATCCTCGATGGGATATTAGCATGGGTCAGCACAAATTAGTATGTACCACAACAAGTCATTCCTTGGCGTGTGAAGAACCCAGCCCAAATGAAACCCGATGTTGTTTTCCCACAAGACAACTATAACATATTGGTAAATAATGGGAAAGTTAAGGAATTCCACATACCATTTCCTTAGAATTGAGCTAGAAGAGGGAACTAATAGATAGATGGCCATAGAAGTACCACCAAAGTATATTGGATTCCATTGTAGAGGCATCAAGTGCAACTTCATTTATTGAAACTACATCTAAGGCAAATAACCAATCCTTCAAGAAGGATTTAACAAGAACCTAACCTTCTTAGGAAATGAGAAATGATTTGATTCCTTCCTAGACTAGAAACTCTAATTTTATCTTACAATTCAATAGTTGATTAATAGATAAGAGATTTGTTGTCAAACTAGGGACATAGAATACCTTTATGAGAACACAACATGTTATCTTGAGATGAATGGTGACACAACAAATTCCTTATAAAATTTACTCTTTATCATCAACAATTCAAACTCGATCTCTAGTTGGATGAGTTGTCAGTCAACCAAAGAGGTCCTTACATCTAGTCATGTGCTTTCTGACACCAGATTCTATTAACCAAAATTTGATCACTTTTGTTGAGGTTTGGGAGACTAGTACAAGATCATC
>JARHVA010001413.1:3170000-3177500 GCA_037957365.1 Torreya grandis | reverse complement strand
TGTTACTTCTATGACATAAGTGGAGGATAAATCATTCAAGGGGATATTTATTGGAAAATGCATTCAAAACTTAAGATTCAGTTAGTAGAATAATAGGGAGATCAAATTACAATAGAGGTAGAGGTTACTTTTCACCAAGAGGAGGAAGAGAATATACTCAATTTGAAAGCAGAGGACCAACATTAGTCTTTCATATGTCATTCATACCAGTAAGAAGAAGAGGAAATAACCATTTTCATAGCCATAATAAAGGTTAAATGTATGATAAATATAGCATCTAATGTCATTATTGTAAAATATTTTGGAATTTTGCATATAAATCTAGAAAAAGGCAATATGATATGAAGAAGTAAAAGGCAAACATTATAAATGAAAACTAACCCAACACTAGTGAACAATACACAATGTTGATAACATGTAATATTACACAAGAGAGCTTAAAAGAAGTATGGTTCTTAGATAACATGTGTATAAATCACATGTGTGGAAGTAAGTAGTTGTTTGCAACAATGGGTGATTTAGTAGAATCAAAAGTTAAGTTGGGAAATGATCACAGAGTATCGGTCATGGGGAAAGGATCAATTAGCATAAGAATAAAAAAAGGTGAAAAAAAACATATCCCTGACATATACAGTGTTCTTGGATTACAACATAATCTTATAATCATTGGTAAATTGGTGAAAAAAGGGTACATGATATACTTTTATAATGGTGAACATGTGATTTTGGATAAGAAACCTAGAAATAGGCTAATTACAAAAGTTGGAATGACAAGGAATAGAATGTTTCCTCATAAAATACAAAATAAACTATTTTTAAAACCTCAAGGATTGTAAATAATTGTTGAAGTAAATTTCAAGGTTTCATACAAGAATCAATCTTGGTTATGGCACTTGAAATTTAGGCATTTAAACTTTATAGGATCGTATTTATTACATATGAAGAGAATGGTAAATGGATTGACACTAATAGATCCACCTAAAATGTCATGTGAGGAGTTACATATTAGGAAAGTACATAGAAGAAACTTTTCAATTGGAAAATCCTATAGGAAAAGGCATCCACTTTGAATGGTCCATTTAGATCTTTGTGGATCAATGCAAACACCATCCATAAGTGGAAATATATATAAGTCTTTACATTTATTGATGATTTTATCCAAAAAACTTGGGTCTACTTATTGAAAACTAAATCAAATGTATTTTTTGTTTTTAAGGAGTTCAATGCCGAAGTGGAAAACTAAAGTGGATATTATATCAAACTATTGAGAACCAATAGAGGTGGTGAATACATATCAAATGATTTTATAAATTTTTGCAAGGCAAAAGGAATAATAAAATAATTTCTAAAAAGATATACCCCTCAAAAAATGGCATAGCTTATAGAAAGAATAGGATATTTATAGGAATGGTATGAATTATAATAAAAGATAAGCATCTACCAAATGAATATTGGCGTGAAGCAGTTTCATGTGAGGTATACATTTTGAATAGGTGCCTAAAATGAGTAGTGATAAATAAGAAATTGTAAGAAGATTGGAGTGGAAATAAGAATAGTGACTCACATTTGAGTCTTTGAATGTGTAGCATACTCCTTGATACCTAAAGAATTGACACAAAAAAAAATGATAGAGGTTAAAAGTGCATCTTTGTGGGCTATAGTGAACAATCTAAAGCATACAAACTATACAATGTGGTGGCAAAGAAGGTAATAATCAGTCCTGATGTAGAATTTATTGAAGAAAAAGCATGGCATGGAAGCATTGATAAGATACCTACAATTTCTATTGGAATACCACATGAAAATGAGATAATGGAAGATGATACACAAAATGTTGATCAAGATCCATAAGTAAATGTTCCTAGAACACCTTCTAAGGAACCTATCACTCTAAATCCATCTACTCTAGCAAGTAATAATAGTAGTGAGTCTTCTAATCTAATGCTTACATCATTTAGATCATGGTCTATAAACACATCAAAAAAGAAACATAGCCTAAAGGATATTTCTGATGAGTCAAAAGAGGCTGAAAGTGTGGATTTATGTTCTAATTTTTCATTTTTAACACAATTTAATATAATATACTTTGAGGATGAAATTAAAGATGATAATTGGATTACAGCTATGGATGAATAAATTCAATCAATTAAAAATAATCAAAATTTATATCTTGAAGAACTTACTAAAGGAAAGGATGCAATTGAAGTAAAATGGGCTTACAAAAGAATGTTTAATGTATATGGGAAAGTTGAAATACAAAAATGAAGACTAGTAGCTAAGGGCTTCACACAATAGCTAGGCATAGATTATAATAAAACATTTGAACTTGTGTAGTGAAGTTTAGACACTATTAGAATGGTGCTATCTATTGTGGCTCAAAAAATTGGAAGGTATCTCAAAAAGACATGAAATAGACATTTTTTAATGGTTTTGTTTTCATTTTTTACAAATATATATGTATAATAAGAGTTTTAACTCAAGATGCAATGGTCACCCCTAAAGGGGTATGAGGAAATAAAGAGTGAGTATGAATGGAAAACAAAGTTATGTAAAGTTAAATATAATGAACTGTAGCATAGTTATCTTTGTATAATGTTTGTTTAATAAGTTTGAAGAAATATAAAAGTTGAATGTTGGTATCTACATATATTGAAAATTTTGCTTTGTGAGAGGAAAATTTTGAAGGAAAGATTGTAATATTTAGAAAATATAATAAAAGGATTGGAAGATAGATGTTTATGTCACTATGGAATGTAGTTATTCCCCATAGTCCTTTTTATTTATGTTTTGAACATATACATTATCTTACATTTTTTTGACATTTTGTTGGAAAAATGAAAGGGAGATGTGAAGGTCTTTCAACAACCTATCTTAAGAGATTCAATAGGAATAAACCAAGGAAGATTTAAAATGTAGAAGAAACTAAACAATACCTACAATTAAAATGGACCATTTACATGATTATACATAGAAGATGAATGATTTACATGAAACAAAAAAATCAACATAATATGTGCAAAATGTATTTGTATAGTTTTTTCCATCATTTTTAGACAAAGTCTCAATTATTGATAAAGAGTAGAATTGGGGTAGGCCTTACCCATCTCCCTCACTAAATATTTTTACCCTAGGGATTTAAGGCATACCCATTACCTCAATTTCAGATTTTTAACTCCCTCACTAAATATTTTTTAACAAGGACCTTTTGGGTATGGCTTACCCATATCCCCTTTCAATTTTGGTTTAAAACCAGCTACAATAAAATAGGTAACTCCTTGAGTAAATTCTAGCAAATAGATACCAGTATTTATGCATTCTCCCACACTACTTTGGATAGAGTCCTTATAAGCCTTTATACTTCAGCTAATCTCCTAGCTTCTATTGATATGATTATTTAAATAACTATGTGTAATCATCTCCTAGAATTTTAATGTTTACCCTTCAAGTATTGTAGGTGCTTCAACACTGGAACCTAACCTCACAGTGTAGTAATCTCACTGAAAGAAAAGTTATCTTGGTGGAATAATTCCTCAGCTAATCTTCTGATAGTATTTGAACATGATTATCAAGATTTTTCATACTTACAAGAGGTAGATATGTAGGTAGATGTAATCTAAACCACAAGAATGGAAACCCTAACTTCCATAACTAGATGAATTGTAGAGCCTAAAGCATTGGAAGAAGCTAAGGCCTTAGCCCCAAATATTTTTTTGAAAAACATAAATACTAAACAAACCATCTCTAGTGAGGTGGTAGTATAGATAGAGACACATGGCTCAAGGGACATATTTTAGGATAACATAAAATAAAATTTTGAGTGCCTTCAATAATATTGAAATATTTTTACCCTTATCATCAAAGTGTGCAAAAGATAATGGGGAGTGGTTTGATGTGCAAAAAATAAAAAAGGTAAGACCAAAAAGGGAAAAAATGTAGAGAATTTCTTTTAGAAATAAGTGACCCTTCACTTGGGTGAAGTTTATGTTGAGTATGAACAAAATATTTATATATGGTTGTAGTAAGATTGAATACATTTTTTACTTCTGATGGAAGAATATGGCTTGTTGTGTCTTGCCATCTGCTTTGCTGCCATTGTTAGAGGTGTCCCATTTGAATGCTATTATTTTATCTTTCCCTCATTTATAAAATGTGTCAAGGATATTCAAAACCTATTTTAACCCTATTATATAAAAAATAATTGACATAGCAAAAAAGTAATTTAAGAATGTATTCAAGGATTAAAAAACTTGTATTATTTCTAAGAGTTTTCAATATAGTTTCCAAGAGAGTCTGGTATAGAGACATGTTCCATATTCCTATCCACATATTTAGTTGACTATACTTATATATAATATATCCATAGCCATATTCATTTACTTATTTCATGTTAGGAACCCGTGCTTAATTGCTATGGACGCATATGCTTTGTAAGTCGTCCCTTAGAGCTTATTCGAATTATCCCACATACAAGGGGAAGTAGTAGTTGTTAGAATAGAGTTAGTATATAAGTAAGTGTTAAGGCCGAATAAAGGCGTCCACGAATTCATTGTATTGAGCTTGCTCAAAGAGGTTGCCCCCTCGAAGAGGCCTGCGATCAATATAAGCTTTCTGTGTTTCTGTTATTGGTAAGAGTTATTTTATTTTGGCATATTTTGATTAAATCTGTTGTAAGAGGTAAATTGCTGTAGGAGGTTCATCACATTTGGTATCAGAGCGCTTTCTTGGCTTTGTGGGTAGATTTGGCGCAATATTTTTCAAAGCAGGGCTTTCCAGGAGCTGCGCCATTTTTTGGCAAGAAATTTTTCATTGCAGGTTCCATCATTTCGGATTGGGTAAATACCTATCCGCTTAACTGTGGGAAGTGCTTGGGCATAAGCCCTAAAACTCATTGTGAGGAGTACCACAGGAACCCCGAAGTAGCTGGCCCATTGAGAGGACCTGCCAGCGAAAAGGGCAACGACCCCAACCTGATTGACTAGATTCCACCCGTGAGGTAAACCAAAAGCTGTCGTTAAGAGGTAAACCCGCGGCCAGAAATTTCTGGAGAGCGGTACTCGCTCAGACAGCTTTGGTGGCCAGAGAGAATTTTAAAATCCTTTAGGCAGCCAAACAAACCTGGGGTCCATATCCAACTTATCAAGTTCAGACAGCAAACAACAGCATACCCACAGTTGATGATATTTCGAACCACACAGTTGCAGACAATCCGTTCCTGAAACAGAGGCTTATAAAAATTTAAAAAAAAAAAAAAAAACGACAACAGCAAAAAAAAAAAAAAAAAATAGCAGCAAAAAAAAAAAAAAAAGAAGTCCAAAAAAAAAAAAAAAAAAGTCCAAAAAAAAAAAACAAAAAAAAAAAAAAAAGAAGTCCAAATTTTTTTTTTCGGGGCGCTGCCCCGAACCCCGCCCTGCGAAGGATCCCCAGCTATTCACAACTGGTTATGGTCACCACTCGTGCAAGCACAAAAATCATGGAGGAAGAAATCGCCACATTGAAATCTCAGGTTACAGAGTTAACCGATATGATGCGTGGCTTGAATCAACAGAATAGCATCTTGCTCAACCGAATGCAGAAGGAGGAGTCTTCTTCAGACCATCACTCCTTTACTTCCAACTCCTCCCGTGGACCTAAGCTAGACTTTCCACGGTTCAATGGTACAGATCCTACAGGATGGATATATCGAGCTGAACAATTCTTCAACCTCCACAATACTTATTCTGTAAACAAAGTCCCAATTGCTTCCTTTCATTTGGAACACGAAGCACTTCAGTGGTACCGTTGGTATCTCAAGACCAATGATGAACCTGATTGGTCAACTTTTGCATCCTTAATTTTGGGTAGGTTTGGTCCCTCAGCATTCGAGGATTTCACAGGCACCCTCACCAAACTCCGTCAAACAGGAACTGTTCGGGAATATCAGCTTGAATTTGAAAAACTCGCTAATCACACTGAAGGGTTGTCAGATGACTTCTTCAAAAGTTGCTTTGTTAGTGGCCTTCGAGAGCCGATCCGCTCAGAGGTAAAAATGTTTCGACCTGAAAATATGATGGATGCTTTGGGTCTGGCTAAGTTAGCAGAAGATAAACTCTCCACACAGCGTCGACCTCCCACCTTTTTACCAGCCAAGAACACAGTGAATCAGCGGACAACCATAACCACACCAATCAAGCGCCTGACTGAGACAGAGATGTGGGCTCGTAAAGAAAAAGGATTATGTTATAACTGTGATGACAAATGGGTTAAGGGTCACAGGTGCATCCAACAAAAACTTTACTTGCTAGATGTGGAGTCACCACCAGAACAAGACAGCGAGATTGATATTCCAGAATTTCAAGATGCTCAAGATGAACCCGGCACTGAAGAGGACCCAATGGTTCAAGAGACTCAACCTGAGATCTCAGTACATGCACTAGCAGGTGTCACTACTCCCCAAACCATGAAGGTCAAAGGGTGCTTCAAAAAGATCCCTCTCACAATTCTCATTGACTCGGGCAGTACTCACAATTTCATTGATCCTCGCATTGCTAAGGCAGCAGACTGCTTTATCTACCCTTGTTCTAGCTTTGAAGTCATGATTGCTAATGGGGGCACATTGCCATGTAAAGGGAAGTGTCGAAATGTGCGTCTTGCAATCGGCGATTATAATTGTCGCTCTGATATGTTTGCCCTACCCTTAGGTGGGTGTGATGTGGTTTTAGGGGCACAATGGCTTCGCACATTAGGACCTATTTTATGGGACTTCTCTGAGCTTTGGATGCAGTTCACAGATAATGGTCAGAAGCACACCTTAAAAGGGTTATTACCAGGATCTGCTAGCATCATCAGTTCTCATCGCATGGAAAAACTTTTGAAAAAAGGCTCACATGGGGTCATTGCACAATTGCATTCCATTCAACTCCAGCCCTCTGCTGCTTCTAACCACCCTATAGACTTACAAGCCATACTCGACAAGCATGTAACCATTTTTTTAGAACCAGTAGGGCTACCCCCTTCACGCCCTGAAGATCACCGCATTCCTCTCCTTCTAGGAAGCATTCCACCCAACATTCGGCCATATCGTTACCCCCATCTGCAAAAGACGGAAATTGAGAACTTAGTCCGGGAACTCCTCAAGTCTGGCGTTATCCGCCCCAGCACCAGCCCATATTCCTCCCCAGTGCTTCTTGTCCATAAAAAAGATGGGTCGTGGCGCCTTTGCATAGACTTTCGAGCCCTTAACCACCTCACTATCAAGGATAAATTCCCAATTCCTGTCATTGATGAGCTTCTTGATGAGCTCCATGGGGCCAAATTCTTCTCCAAGTTGGATCTGCGTTCTGGCTATCATCAAATTCGAGTGCATCCTGATGACATTCCCAAGACAGCCTTCCGTACACATGAGGGTCACTATGAGTTCCTTGTCATGCCATTTGGCCTTACAAATGCCCCTTCCACTTTTCAAGCACTCATGAATAAAATCTTTCGGCCTTTTCTCCGTCAATTTATTTTAGTTTTCTTTGA
>JARHVA010001413.1:3125000-3162500 GCA_037957365.1 Torreya grandis | reverse complement strand
CCATAGCCTACCAAAAAGACAATCCTACCTACATTAAAAATCCAACCATAATTAGAAATTCTTCAACAAATTTTTTTATAATTCTAAAACCATAACTCTATCCCAACAAAGTAGAACCATACTAAAAGTCCCAAACAAAGTAACCAACCAACACACATCCCATAACCAACTACCAACTTGGACTTCACCAAAAATTTTAAGATGAAGACCAACTGACAATTGTCTTATTTTAAAATAGAGTTCTTCCCCCAAACTTCTGCATTCTATGACCTTATCTATATTCATGTAAAATTATGTTCAATAGACCACCAGAGTAGAGGGAACTAATGTAGGAATTTGGTCCCACATTTCCATTGCCTTTATTCTTTTTATGCTCATTTGTCCATACTCCCTTTTTTTTAGTAGATTATAGAAGTAAATGAATCAATATTTCTAGAGATGTCTTATCTTCTACTACTACAACCTCCTTAGATTCTTCAAGAATAATAGCCTCGTTGAGTGTGTTCCCTTAGGTTAGGTGTATCTTCAGGTATTAAGTCCAACTCCTCCCCCTCATAGGATTCTTCGGATAAATCCTCAACATAATCACTCCCCTCAATATCATTTCCTATGAAGATGTGTTATAGGTGGTAATCCTTCCACCAAGAAGTTAATTTATTACTCTTGATAGAGTTTCAATTTGAGGTCAAGTACCCTATCTCAATGTAATTTTTATAGAAGAAGGGAAACTCCTCATACTTGAGGGTTTGTTTCTAAGCATGGTCTTAGACCCTTAGCTCATTACCTTTAGGGAGATTAACTAACACCTTAAAATTAAACAACATACTAGAAAAATTAGGATGATGGTATCCTTTAGTACTTGAATCCATTGAGACATAACCACCTAAGGAGTTTTTAGTGGCTTTAAAGTAATCTTTTATCCAAAAATACAAAGTTAGCTAAGTAATTATTACCTAGGGAAGTTGTATATCAAAGGTCTCTTTGAATGGGTTGAATACTAGAAACTAGGTCTTGTACAGTAGAACATTATGATCTCAAGACCACATGGAATCCTAAAAATAACTTTTTGTCCCTTACTAGATAAAAAATAATAGGGAAAAAGTTCTTAATGTAAGATAATATGCATAGGTTAACTTCCAACAATTTAAAATCCAATAGTAAAAATCATAGAGTGAAGGCTATATATTTGAAAAGTGACATATCATGGTTGCATTTGAGAGCTCTTATTCTCTTTTTAGGATTTCCATTAGGGGTTCTTGTTTGAAGTATATTGTGGAGAAATATTTGGCTAGGATTAATGACTTCCTTACATAACTTTTAATGGTAGAAACATCATTAAAATAGGTTTATTTGATTGGCAGGTTTGATCCTAACTTATGTAGGGTATTCTTCAATGATTATGTCTTCAGGGGAGTGACAAGTTTAGCTTATTTCATCCCTATGTTGTATTTTCCACCATATTTATACCTTTTACCCTTAGAATTCAGATTTATGGGAGAAATTTTAGGTTTGGTGGCTACATCATGTAAATATATATGGACTTTCACTATTCCATTCACCTTTCCCTTTGCCGCCATGTCTAGAGGATGTCAGGTTGCATAGTTAGAGATGGTTAGTTTCCTTGACCACTCAATAGATTTGGGCTTTCCCACAAAAGCTTTCTCCTAGATGGAGTCACCTAGAAAACCATGGGGGTCATGAGTTGTTCAAGTAGAAAATTAATATTATTATTTTCCCTTCCCCTACAGATCCCTAACTGATGCATGATTCAGTTGGGTTAGAGGCACCTACAAGCACTATAGGGTGCCTATTAACAAAATTTTGAGCCCAAGTCAAAATTGGTCAACCCCTATAGGTTGAAACTTTTGTAGGGTTATCAAAACTTTTTTATATTATTTTTTTGGTCTTTTCATGGTCTTAAATGGTTCTAAATTATCTCCATATATTGACATTAGTCATTTTATAACCTTGTATAAGGTTTGCTCTCGTATATACTTGTCTAGTCTTAGGGGTCATTTATGAGGTCTTGGTGTTGTTAAGTGTGGTTTTTTTGTCTTTAAATGTTTTATATTAAATATAATATAGTTATTAATGTGTATTTCATATCATATTATCATGTCTTAACCTTATATTATGTTCTTATGTGCTAAAATATCATTTTGGCCACCTTTTGGCCTTTTTGGAGTTGTATGTACCATATAAAAATTCAAATGTTTTAATAAGGTTACCCAATGTACCTAATGTTAGATAATATTCAAGTATGGTTAGAGACTAAAAAAATCTATAGTGAAATGCCTAAACTAAGCAAACTACCTTGTTACAAGCACTTTTGGGCACGTGTATGGCCTTGGAAGATCTACATATAGGTATAAAAGGTTTACATAGTGTCCCTTTGGGTTTTATAGTTCATATTCCATCTTTGAATCAAGTTTTAGATAATATAGTAACTTCATACACTTTCTCTCCTCCATCACTACCTTTACAAGCTCTAAAAGGCAAAATTCAAGTGGATGGTATGCCTAGGAGAGAGAGGGCTGGGAGCTAAAACTTTGTCCATTGTTAGGGTTCGTAATAATATTGAGATTAGTTTAATTTATTTTCATATTCTTGGAACCTCATTTATTAATATTCACTAAGAGTGGTAGGATGTCACTATGCCTTATCCATCCAAGAAAGGTTTGACTTTCCTCATGTTTCTCCACTTTAGAATTATATGGAGATGAATGGTTTTGAGGGATGTTTTAATAAGTCAAAGATATTTTTTTAAATGACATTATCATAATGCAATTAAACTCCATAAAGTTTATTTAATAAGTGGAAATTTGCCTTAAGAATTCTAGCATATCATCCTATTGTAATTCTATTTTGGTTTGTCTAAGATGTATGTCACTTTCAAAGATTTAGAGTACTACATTGCTCATACAAAACCTCTTTACTCTCCATTAATTAATGTGTTATCTCTTTATAGTTATTTATTTTCAAATAACCTATTATGAGGCATCATGTCTTCCTTTTTAGAATCATGGTTTGTGCATAAATGGTATTTTATAGGTTTGAACATCAATGTTGGCTCTAGATAGTAGTAAGAGACCAATGTACATGAGAGAATACTATAGAGAATTTCATAAGTTTAAGGTGTTTATATCTAAGGTCAAATTATACTCTTAAATAATGTTGAAGTGTGTTCTATCCACCCCCAAATATATAGACCTGTCAATAAACATCCATGGGACATAAGTTATATGAGGAGTATGTTTAATAAGTGTGAAGTATGACACTAAATTCTAAACAAACATGTGACCCTAATAGACACCATTGTATCAAAAAGAACATGAATTTCTTATATAATGCATCTCATACATAGAACTTTCATCTAACATATTTGTATACACAATCCATACATGTGAATGGACAAACTTGAAGATCACATAGTGCTTGATCAAAGTGTCTATAAATTATTTAGGGGTGTTAGACAATAGTAAAAACATTGTTATAACACCAAAGCGTCTAAAGACTCAATAATTTATCTTTTCAGTCCATACAAAGTTAGCACTAACCTAATAAAGGTGATGAACCAATATTAACTCCACAAGACTACCTGAACTTGCACTATGAAAGGACATTTTATAAAACTGGTCTTAATACCCAAGGTTATTCTAACAGAAGTATTTCAACATGAAGGTAAGATGAAATTAATTTATCAAGGTAGATAAATAGAAGGTATAATTATAGACACTATTACTCTTTCATACATTTAAAGGCACACAAAAAAACTAGCTACACTTCATGTGGCTGCTAGAAGGTAAATTGTTTTCACAGTGCATTTGAGAGTGAGATGAACATAAGGAGAGATAAATATGACTTGCCATTCAATAATTAAACACTTCACACACTTAAAAAATAATTTGAGAACTTAATCGCAGCTTAAAATATTTTATTCAAAGGAAAAATAAGCTCTCAAACTAGCAAGTCTTAGCCATACCATATGTGGATATCTTACAAGGCCGAAAGTGGCTACATATATAGAGAATTAGGGAGAAAGAGGGGTATAGGATAAGGAGTTTGAAAATTTTCCATGTGAAAGTTACAAAAAAGGAGGATTTATGAATAGTATAAACATACTTCTAAATTCATGTGTCTCTCTTCTGAATATGCTCTAATCCTCTAAGTGATGTAGGAGTTAGAAACTCATCTTGACACATTTCAAGGCTCTTAAAAACTACCCTTATTTAAATATTAGAAGTGATAAATAGACCTTTTAATTATAAATTAAACATAAAAAACTCTCATACAACTTATATTTGACACTTATCATGCATTTAGAAACTCCTCTAATCTGATTTTTTGTGGCAATCATCATTCATATGCATAGTTGTCTTAAAACTCTTCATTTCCTACGCGTAACTTTTTCCAAGTGGATTAAACATGAATTAATATTTTCCAAGGAAATATATTTCCATGGACACCATTCAAATATATTATCAGACCTAAAACATTCTATTTTGGTTCCTAGAACAACTCCCAAGACTCTATTTTACTCCTCAAGCTCTTAGACCTAATACATTCTATTTTGGTTCCTTTGTATCCCTAAAAACCTATAAAACTCCTTGTGTAGGAGAATGTATAGATTTTATTATAAAATAATAAAATATTTAAGGACCCATTATTCCTTCATATATTCATGTCAAATTTAATGCCCATACTCTGAGTGAAAATACCTTTTTCTATCTTTCTTTCTCCTCAATTAGGTCTCAATTAGGCCTCCTTGCCTAGTACCTTGTTCTTATGATCCAAACCTCTCCCACACATGATAATTCACCATAAAAAAAACTATTGAATTTACATACTCTATAACCAACTTCCATGTCAAATTTGAGGCCTTGATACAATATAGATGTTTGAGAACCATCAAATGGCCTTGCCACATAGTCTCATTTTAGACCTGTTTGAGACTACTTTGGAAAACAAGATTTTATGGATCACTTATAGGATGTAATATGCATATTTTTTGTATTTATTATATGTAATAAATATTATTTTACATCTTATAATATCTTTGAAGTTGTCCTTTGATCAAAAACCCTGTAGAACACCAAATATCATGCAAAATAGTCCATTTATTGTAGTCCATACAACTGCAAGTACAGATAAATAATTCATGGAGAATATAATTTGAGTAATAAGTAATTTCTAAGATATTTTAGGATAAAAAAAAGTCATCTCATGTAATTTAGGATTCCACCTTTCTCAATTGGTCACTGCTATGGTTTTAGTAGGGTGTAAAGTGACTTATGTTCTTAACAATTATTCATAAACCCTAGACCCTCAATCCATTAACCTATGACACAATTTTAAATTTAAATATCCCCATGAAATATACCTAGGATTTTAGGTCACCATCCATCTTGACCATATAGTTTTGAGTGTGAGAAGTTGACTCTCGAGTTGCAAGCAATCCATTCAAGAGGGGTCTAAGCTCTTAGTCATTGTTCATGAAGGTAATCGGTCTAATCCATCAGATGAAACTATAATAATTAATTTTTAATACATAAATACCATCCATGAAAACCACGTACCTCTATTTATTAGGTAAAGGGTACAACCAGTGAGACAAAACTATGTTTTAGATTATATTAAAGCATGAAGGTAGCTCAAAGAGGTCTTAAGGCTAAAATTGGAATAATTATTGATTTTTTATACCTTTTGATGTTATATAGGACTCTTAAAACATTTAAAATTTATCATTTTATTTATACTCTCATGTCACCTTTGTCAGATCACCTTTCCTATGACAATAGTATGACCTGCCTATGGTTAGTCTTAGGCTTGTTAGACCTAAATTAGGTTTTTATTCATTTCATATTTACTATTGGATTTGAGGATTTATTGGAAATATTTCATCACTATAAAACCATTATAAAATTTTCCAACCTCATCTCATACCATACCCACAAGAAAAACATCTCATGAACCTAGGAGGCCTAGGTATCCATTTGAATGTATGGCAAGGTTTAGATCTCTATTTAGATAGCCATCTCTATTGAACCTTAGATAGGTACCTTTGATTTTAATGGTTTTTAAAAACTGCCTATCACCTCACCCAAACTCCCATATCATTTACTAAAGGTGGCCTTTTCTTCAAAAGCTTATAGCTAACCTTCTCCTCTTATCAACGTGTAAGTGAATATAGGATTGTTTGAATGCATTATTTATTTACAAACCCAATTTCAAACCAATTATCCTCTCAATTAATCTTTAAATTTTTTTATAATCCAAATTAGCTTGCAAGATCCTTTTATATATGTTTTTCCTTCTCTCTTTAACATGAAGCTAGACCGATCTCTCTAGCAGACCTATAGGTAGCTTTTAGGGTAGTTTGAGTGCATCCTTGGGTTTTACGATTTTAATTTAAAATTTTTTACATATTAAATTTTTTATTTTATTATTTATAATATATAACCCTTTAAATTTTCACTCTCAATTCACTATGAATTCATAACCTACATTACCCTTATTATTGCTTTTAGGCCTAACTATATGTGCCAATTAGGAGAGGTCTGAGAAAATAAGGTTTGGAAGATGAATTTATCAACTATATAATTTCACTTGGAGAATATTTTAAATTAATAAGAGTCTATTTAAATTAATTTATATAGTTCATGATTCTTTTATGGCATTTTCAGACCCCTGCTTTCTTGCTTTCACATGGAGACATGTGTAGAAGCAGTAGGTTTGTAAACTATGCCTTATAACTCTCCTTTGGTTGTTATATGGCTCAGGTGACTTAATTGATTTGGGAATTACCTAATCTTTCTTTGAAAGCATGTCCTATATCAAATCTTCTTTGATAATTGGTTTTAGTCAAAAATAAGGACATACAGGTGTACGACCTATAGGTCTTCATTTTGCTTTTATAAACTACAAAGACAACATTATGAGTCTGTAGACACTTTTGTGTTGTACCAATTTTTTTAATATTATCTAACACATATCAATATTTTTTAAACATTCTGACCAAGAATTATGTCATCTTCAAACTTGTCCATTCACCTATACGAACTATGTATATAGTCAACTTATATACAAGTTTTGTGTATGGAATGGAGTCTAATACAAGGTTCATGTTCTTCATGATATAATGGTGTCTATCAAGGTCACATGGTTTTTTATAATTCTATGTCACACTTAATTATTCTTAAAAATACTCCTCATATAACTTAGGTTCCATGGATGTCCACCTATAGGTATACATACCTATGGGTGGCTAGAACACACTTCAACATTGTTTGAGATTACAATTTGACCTCATATATCAACACCTTGAAATTTTAAGATTATTGGTAGTATTATTTCATGTAAATTGGTGTATTATTACCATTCATATCCAATTTTGATGTTAAAACCTGGATAATACCATCTATACACAAAGCATGATTCCAAAGAGCAAGACATGATACCTCTAAATAGGTAGTTTGTAAAGAGATACTTCTCAAGAGAGAACACATGAATTATAGGAGATTGAAGAGGTTTTATATGATCAATGGAGTACTAAAACCCTATGAAATTGATAGACATTAGATAAACCAAAATAGACTCTGCAACATGATGATATACGCACACATTTAAGGCATATTTCCTCTTATTGAGGAAACTTCATGGAGTTAAATTGGATGATGAAAATTACATTGAAAATATATAATTAACCTCTGAAAACATCCATAAAAACCATTATTATACATCAAATTATAAATTGGAGAAATAAGAACCAAATCAAACTCTACTTATATGGGTAAGGCATAGTGCCCTGCCATCTCTCTTAGCAATTTTTAATAAAGGACGGGCCATGAATTTATAATATAATTTCACTAATTTTAATATTACTAGGATAACTAATAATTTCCAAAGTTTTAGCTCTCTCTCTCTCTCTCTCTCTCTCTCTCTCTCTCTCTCTCTCTCTCTCTCTCTCTCTCTCTCTCTCTCTCTCTCTCTCTCTCTCTCTCTCTCTCTCTCTCTCTCTCTGTGATGTACCATCCACTTGAATTTTACCTTTCTGTTCTTGTGAAGGAATGGAGAAGAAAAAGTGTCTGAAGCATATGTACAAAATAAAACCTGATGTAAAGATGGAATATTACCTATGAAAGCCTAAGGGACACTCTAAAACCAATTTTTATTGCAAGTAGATCTTCTAAGGTTGTACAAGTGCCTAAAAAAAATAATAAAGAGGTAGTTTGCTTAGTTTAGGCATTAAACCACACATTGTTTCAGTCTCTAACCATCCATGAACATTTTATGGCATTAGGTATAGTGGGGAACCTTATTTAAACATTTTAATTTGAATATGGTACATACAACTCTAAAATAGGCCAAAAAGTGACCAAAATGATCTTTTATAACATAATAACACAATAAAAGGTTAACACTTGATAATATGACATTGAAGACACATTAATAACTTTTTATATTGACTTTAAACCATGTTAAACTTTTAACCACACTTGAAACCACCAAAACATCATAAATGACCCTTAGGAATAGACAAGTACACATGAGACAAAACCATGGACAAGGTTAGACAATGAATAATGTGACCATATTGATATCATTTACGACCATTTAAAACCATAAAAAGACCACAAAAAGACCATAACCAAGTTTTGATAACCCTATGAAAGTTTGAACCTATAGGGGTTGACCATTTTTAACTTTGGGTTAGAATTTGGTCAATAAATTGGTGATTCCCAGGGGTAGCATGACTACAATGCTAATGGATAATTTATCTTATCCTCTCGTTGGGAAATGGAGTCACCCTTATAATACAATCTGAAACTGATGTGTTTCTGAAGATTTTAAACTCACACCAAACCACACATCAAGAAGAAAACACACTATGCCAAATGTATTTAGTGAAAACACACAAAAATAAAACTCAAAACAACACACCTAACCCATTATGCACAGACCTCAAAACATGTTTTAAGTTATGAAATATTTCTTCTTGATTCAACTAGGGTCAAAAAGAATGTCTCTAGAGTCATAGTTTCTCCATGAGAATAAATCATCATATGGTGGATGTTTATCAAATAAAACTTTCTTATGAGGGTGATAAAATAACTTAACATTCATGAGTCCTTTTTTATCTATTATTGTGCCACTATAGGCTTCTTTAAATGTTCCTTTTAGCTTTCCTTGAGGTATACTTAACATTGTATCTTGCTTGGTCTCTTTCGTGCTCCTTTGGCAATTTTTAATTTGCTCTTTGGGAGTCATGAAACCATTCTCAACTTCACCTTCAACTATATTATGATGTGTTTGATGTCTAAAGGCATCAAACTTTACTTATTATTTACAAAAATTATATGAAAGTGCATCAAAATCAAATTTATGCCTATATGTATCCTTACTCACACAAAATTTTGCTTTGACCTGATTGCATTCCTCCAAAGATAAAATCTACTTGATAATGGTTTTACACTCTTCCTTGTGTTTATTAGGTTAAACATTAACTTCATAATCAATGTTATGTTCCATTTGAATAAGAGTCAACCTAATTACTTGTTCAAACTTTTACATTATAGCATGGGACTGCTGCCATAGATCATCACATTCTTATTGACTATCACACTAATGAACATTTTCTTCTTAGACAGGTAGAATTGCATCATTTTCTTCAATACCATGCTCTAACACACTTGTAACTTCATCATCACCATCCATATATATAAATTAGTTACCTCATGTAAATTATTGAAGGTCATCATCATGACGTACCTTAGAATACTCATCATCTTCTTTGTGCATAATATATCTACCAAAACATATCTCTTCCATGAGATTGAATGCATCAAACCCATTTTGATCAGCTCCCCACTATCAAGGTGTAGTTTAGCTATGCCATCAAGAGTTGTTAAAGTTTATTGGTCATTAGGATGGTCTTCCTTTTCATTGATGTTGAAGTTCATGGTTGATGTGTTAGGCACATATGAATCCACATGAAACATAACTAAGGGTTAATATTTGATATATACCTTAGCAAAATACCTGGTCCTAAATTCCATGTGGGAACAATCTAAATTCAAGTACCCTTCAATATTAGAAGTGAAGTCCCTTGACAATCAAAGGGCAATGTGATGTTGAACATCTATAACCACCATATATTGGGAGATAGAGAATGAAGTACAAACATAGAGAGTGAGATATAAACCTTTCATAGTGCCAACTATCATGGTAGCTAATCAGTCCAATTGTAACAACCACTTGGAGTGTGACTGATACTTCAACTTCAACTTGTTTGTTACTTGTTTAGGCATGACTGATGTACTTATTCCACTATCAATCAAATCATTGTGCACCAATGAGTCTCCAATGATTATGTAGAGGTATAATGAAGGAGGTTTATCCATTATTTAATATTTCATTGGTTACCCATCCATGGTCTTCACTTTATTTACTAGAACTACCCCTCATTCAATAGGCTACCTAGATGATACATTAAGCTTGGAGAGCTCATTTTGGAGTAGGTATCTTTGAATAGGTATGGATAGTGTTTCCCACATTAGTATTCTTACATGAAACTTCTTCATTTTCTCCAAAATATTCATAAGAGAGATGCCACCCTTGTCATTTCCATTAGGAGCTATAACACTACCACTAGCTTATGTAACTTGATTCATAGGAGAAGGCATATAATGAGCTCTAACAATTTGATTTTTCTAATTTACCTGATCTAAGGGGATGAATTTGTCATACTTGATCCTTGAGGTTCTTAATAGTTTATATTTAGACCACTACTTACTCTTTATACTTCATCAACTACTCTCTTTTGTGACCTTGTATTTGTAGCTATGGAGCTTGATCCAATATTGAGATTACCTTAGTAGTTGACTATACATGAGTCTCCTTGGAGGAAATTCATCAAAAAATCACATGGTTGAGAATCTCTTCCAAATTTCTCTCCTCCATTAGGCACCTCCTCTTGACTCATGAAAGGTATTATTTCCTATTAAGCCATATAGGCTTTATTGAATGCTTCATTTTCATAAGTGGGAGAGCCATGAGACTCATACCATGAAGATGCTCTCCATTGTCTTATAAAATATTATTTCGTATAGGTACAAGTTCTTTGGAATTGAAAGGAGAATTTTCACTTTGTCTATTATGTTTCCTCACTCGAGTTAACTGACATTGCCCTTGACATTAACCTTGAAAATTCTATCTAAGAGATGGATAAGATTGGTAAGGACGAGAAAAAACTTGATAATACCTCCATTATTATTATTTTTGTTGCCTCTTAATATTTTAAACCTCTTCTCTAAGGACCTTGATTAGATATTCCTCCTTTCTCTTGTTTGGTTAATTAGGGGTATCTTACTTTTGCTTGGGTATGGGAATAAGAGTAATGGGTGGCATAGGAGCTTGCACATCAAGAAATAAATGCATGGGAGGTCTATGGTATATATTCTAAACTTGAATAAGGTAGTTCTTAGACCTTATTGTAGTATCATAGGCATTAGGTAAAATATCCCTTCCCATGGATTAAATCATCATGGATATATCACAATTGAAATATTTAAGGAAATAAATGAAAACGTTAAGGGTATTAGGCCTTACCAAGAGTGGAATCCTATCCCAAGTATTTTAGAATATTATGTTGAAGTCTTGAATGACCTCTTGAAGTGCTTTCTTTATTGTAGTCAACTATTCAGTCAAAGATAAGTGGTTAGATTTGTCTTCAAATCTAATTCTCAAGGTATCACCCAATTCATCCCATATAGTGGTAGATTTGGGATCCAAATTACCATACAAATCAATTTCTTTTACCTTTAAAGAAATAACTAACAATCTAATAGCAACATCCTCTTCAATGATGTTATGTATATTGCGAAAATTGGTAATGTTTCTAATATGTTTAATAGGAGTAGAGGAAGCTTCTCCTTTGTATGAAGGCACAATTTTAAGGGCTGACATAGGGATGTCACTATAGTGAGAAAGTAATAAAGGTATACAGTGATTGAAAGTAACAAAAAGTAGGTTCTTTTGGGATACCATCTTGCAAGTTAGACACACGAAAATTATCCTAATAGGTAAGTTCACATCCAAAGATTTATTGGAGTATAAATGAGTATTATCAAACCTCTTTACTCTAAGGCAATAGTAATGTAGCTATAAAAATTAAAATCGAATGCCTTTAATTTAAGACCTTATATTTACCTTACGCATCAAAATGAAGCACTAGTCTGCACCCAAGAGCCAATTAGTGTTGGAGTCACCAAATACTACATGAATGAAGTTTTAAAACTTCAAATTTGCTAAGGTCAATTTCTACCTTTAAGAAATGATTAGACTATGAGTCCTACCAAGCATGCCAAAAATTATATTAATAAAATTTTCACCCTAAGGAGGTCTACTATAGCCTCCTTCAATTTGATATAACATGGAAACATCTCTTCCATAAATCACCCACAATTTGAGAGATATTTATATCTTATATCAAATGAAATGAGGATGAATTAGACCATCTTAGGGTATAAATTTGAATGATAACAAGGTCATTGGATTTAGGAGAGATGGGTGAGAGGTCACAATCTGAAAAACCATAGGGTGGGAGGTCATAAGAAGCCATGTTAATAATCTTGTTTAGGTGTTATTTTAGGTCATTAGGAAAGATAATACCACATTCATGAGGACTTATGGTCATGTATATCTTCACCCTATATATGTACCTTTCCTAAACCTGGTTTGGTTAATTATCTAATAAATAGTTTAATGTTGTTAATACTAATAATTGGATCTTTATATTATTGAAGATAAACTTCTTCTAGCTCATGTTTGACTTCACTTTGATAACAAATATCTCTTCTTCATAATTTTTTTTAGCATATTTAAGATATTTGATCTTCATGTCTACTCAAACCTCAATCCTAGATTGTAGCCTAATCTTGCATTTTCTTGTAGAACATTCCAATTAACATAGCCTTGTCCTTGTTGACTACCCTTCACTACTTCAAAAATGGGCATAAAATTTCTACACTTTTTTAGTGTATATTATCTTTTAATTTTGAAATAAAAAATGTAATATTATTTAATTTTATACTTTAATAATAAGACTATGATTATTTATAATTCAAGTTTATACATATCTGAATGCACAAAATCGAGACAACTATAGAGGTGGTCCATCTCCATGCCTTACTAAACCATTGGGGTAATGTACCCTCAATATTTTATTATATGTCTCATTCTTCAAGTTCAAGCAAAGGGATCCTAATGGGAGAAAACATAAGCATATTTTCATGTATATGATCCCCTGAAAGGCATGGATAGTCTCTACAAGGTAGGATATTCCTCATAACACACACTATGATAATTGGGTTAATTCTCTCACACAATATGGTGATTTGGATCCCATTACTTACCTTGAAAATTTTTAAACATTTCACTCTAGAATTTGTCCCCCATATCTGATAATCATGTTTGTAAAGCTAGCACTGAAGCAAACATAAAGTTAGTGAATAATGTAAACATTGGGTGGGATTCCTTTATTGGAGTAGATGACATGTTAGATGTTGATTTGGTAAAATGCCATGACAAAGATTTGTCTGTCATTAATCATGTAGTTATAGTTACTTAGTTTTTTTTTAATATTATTTTGTTGATCTAATTATTGGTCATATGGAGTATTTTTTGTTTCCTATTCCCATTTTTTGTAAATTTTATGTTCATGTGTGTCATATTCACAAATGTAGTAAAGTCCACCATAGGTAGTGTTGTTACCAAGGTTTTATTAAATATATCCATAAATTTGTTTAATGGATATTTAATGTTGGAATTTATCCTCACATTTATGAGAAAGGTTATATTTTTCTTGGGAATAATCACACTTTTCAATCCACTAATAAAAATCTTTTACCCACCACTTCTTTTTCCTATATAAGGATAATTTGTGTTCTTTTGGAAACTTAGATTTTAACTTAGAGTTATATCTAGATCTATTTGAGATGTAATATGATAGAGTCCTATTCTAGTGCAACCATTACTAATTGAAAAAATAAGCATTGTATATTATGTTAGTTAATATATGGTATCTTAATTGGTAAATATCTTTATTTATTTTGTGTGCATATGTGTGGATGATTTCATTTAAGAGTTTTCTTCGGCCATTCTCCTCATTGTAATATATCATCATAATAATGCTAATTTAACTTGGTATCATAACTAGATCCATAATCTCCATATCACATTATTTCTAATCTAGTTTTTTCTTCAGTTCGATTCATATAATTTTCATATCTAAATATGAAATAGTTACATTGAATATATTTCTACCAAATTTTATTTGTGAGTATTATTTGTGCATATTAGACACTCCCATTGCATTCATCATGCTATGGAAAGTGTGTTTCTAATTTAGTTTCACATGAATCAAACACCATAATTACATTTTCCAAGACATGAAAATTATGATTTGTGCATATATGGAAAATTCTTAGAGATAAAAATGATCCAACATAAAATAAAATAACCATTTTATCCCATGTAGTATGTTTTAGAATAAATTTTTATATTTTTTGTCAACTCACTTTAAACTATTAGTTATAGATTAGATTTGAGCCTATAATGTAATTTAATGTTGGTAGCTCTCCTCCAATGTGTGAGAAGGGTTAGGTGTATTTTGTGGAATGATCCCATGTTTCACTCCTTCAATAAAAATATTTCAATCAGCTCTTATTTATCTTATATAAGGTCCATCTGTGTCCTTGTGAAAACATAGATTGGAGCTCAGAGTCATCTCCAAAGCTATTGGAGATGATGTTTGTTAAACATTCCTATTCTAGTTCAACCATTACTAGTTTCACATATAAGCATTTCATATTATGTTAGTTAGTACATTATAATTTAATTGGTGAATTTCTTTCTCTTTCGGGTGCATGTGTGTGGATTATTGCACTGCCGAGCTTTCTTGGGTCATTATCCTCATTTATAATATGCAATAACATTTGTGTTAATATAACTTGGTATCAAATCTAGATCCACAATGTCCACTTCAAATTGTTTTAGATTTGGTTCTTTCTTTGGATGGATTAATGTGTTTGTAGATCTACGTAAGAATTAGTTCCATTGAATATAATTATACCATATTTATTTGGTTAGTTTTTTGGTGCATATAATACATTTAAATTAATTTAACATGCCAAAGAAAGTGTCTTTCTACTTGTATTTCACGTGGATCAGACACCTTGAGCTGATTTTCCAAGACATTCAAATTGCATTCTATGCAAACCTAAGAAATTCATAAGGATAAAGATGATCCAACATGAAATAAAATGATATTTTTATCTCATATAATATTCTTACATTACTAAATATTACATTTTTTTATTAACTCACTATAAATTGTTAACTATATTGTTTAGTTATGGATTGGATCTAAGTCTATTGGCGAGGTGAATTTTTAAGAAACTTGCCTTTTTTTTTTTGAAATTTATATAGTTTTTAAATTTCCTTGCTCTCACATGAGGATTTTTTTTGTATTTTTTAAACACACCTGCCACATGGATAATTTTAGAGAGATTTTGTTACTTTGTATTCACTCCCTATTTAGCATTATGATAAAGGAGGGAAGTGGTGAAGGAGGGAAGGGGGTGAGTGTGTTTTGTACTACTAATGCTTCTTAGTTATTCGAGTATATTATGCACATTGTATTCTTTCATGTATAATATGTGGATGCAGAGGTTGGTATCTAAATTCAAAATATTATTTATGAGACATTATTGTTGTTATCAATTTTTTTATTTTTATTTTTAAAAATTGATCCATCTTTGGTGGTATCATAATTAAAAATAGTGTCTCTAAGCCAACATGCTTTTGCAGTATCAAAATTTAAAATTATTTACAAGCCAACCTTCATTGGTGTATTTTACCTATGCATTATGGTTAAATGGAACACATACTCTTGTTTACATAGCTAGATTATTGGAAGCTATTTTTAATTCATTCCTTTGAAGGCTTCATTAGATTTGGAATTATCCTACAAGCTGCTAGATTGATTGTTCTATTTGCTCTATCATTGTACGTCGATATCTCATCAAGCTACTACCAAAGATCCATACTTATGAGCTTAAGAATTTTTATTTATTACCACATCACCTAAGATGATATTCAAGAGGGGTGTTGATGTGTTCTGTTCACACTTTTTTTGAATTCCACTTTAGGTAGTTTTGTTACCAATGATTGATTTAATACGTGCATAACTTTGTATAATGCAGATTTTATATTGACAACTATACTTACATGTGTGAGTAGGTTTAGGTGTAACTTTGGGAATGATCTCACCTTTAATTTCACCGATAAATCTCTCACTCACCTCTTTTTACCATTATAACAACTCTTTGTGTCCTCTTATATAATTAGACTTGAGCTCAAAGTCATCTGCAACATTGATGGAGATGTAGTTTGTTAGAGAGCCCTACTCTATTACAACCAGTATTGGTTGCAACCATCCAACATTTTCGTAAATAACTAGAGTAATAGAACTTTATTTCATTAAAAATAAAAAGTGTCCATGTTGTGAATTTCTTCCATTATAATATAGTTAAAAAAATTTCCACATTACCCTATAGCAATATTGATTGATTTGGAAAATATGTTTGTAAAGGGAATTGGTTATCTATATATAGAGAGAGAGGGGGGATAATTTCTTACTGAGGAATACATTTATTTTCCTGATACTCAGAAGGCCATTTGTAAGACAACAATCTAACTCTAACAAAAGCATATTTAATTTTTTTTCTATATGAACAAACTAACAAAACACTTTTGCTTAGGTAGACGGAATATTTGTTTCTTACGAGTGCTGTGAGAAAACATTCTTTTAAGATTGTCTTTTTGGGACAGCAACATGACGATCTTAAAGAAGTGAAGGAATGCTCTTTCTGGTTTATGGGTATGTGAAAGCGGTCCAGCGAAAACATTGACAACTGATATGGAGCTTGAACTTACCATCACATTGCATTCTTCTCATTCAAAGAGTCTTTCAAAATTCCTACCTATTTTGTAAAAAAGAATGCGACGAAAGGGATTTTTTGTATTGGGATTATTCCGAGTTCATCTTTTTGACTAGTGTACCAACGTGTATGGAGCCCAGAGAATTAAATGGACAGTACATTACGTTAACATAATCAAGAGGGCCACCCAATGTATGTGGGGCAAACGATATTAATGAATAAATGTTTCGAAAGTAGACACTGTCAGCGTTAACCCTGGTTTATTTTTAAGCGTCAAAAATCTGTAAAAGGTTACTTTAGAGAATTTATATGCCCACAAAATTTAAAATTATATCCCCATTGCTTCATCTTTTGATGGGTATCAGAGTGATAATCATGAAAATGCTTTCTGTCAGATAGCACGCTTTCTTTCTTCTTTTACTTGTGTCATTTAAATTCTTTTTTCTTTTTCTTTTATTATTATATGCTAATTCCTGTGATATTACTGTGGTTTAGGAATCTCTTTTTCCTGGATATCTAGGAATACCTTTAATTATATAATATACCTGCTTATAATCTCTCAAGGCTCTCTGCTCCACGGAAGAACATAAATGGGACCAGTAATGATGACGCTTATAAATTCTCTGCAAGTACAGACTACCTTTCATTCTTTTTACTATTGGATCCCATCGCTATATTTATTTAAATATATATTCCTGCAAAAATATATATACACATAAATATATAAAATGATGAAACACCGCATTATAAATTTGTATCTAAATAATCTGAAGTTGCAAGGACAGACTAAATTTCATTCCTTATCACATATATTCCTCCAGGCAATAATGTGAAGGCGATGACACCTATTATGAGACTGCATGATCGGATATTCCGCATGCATCTCCTGTTGCCAATTGTCTCAAGCCATCAGTCTTTAGAATGGATATGTTATAATGCGGTTTCATTTGGGTACTGCTTTTCAAAAGTTGCATGATATAATCATTTTTGCATAGGAAGAATCACATCGATATGATTTGAAACCAGACGTATTCTAGTTTAAGCCAACATAAAGATACATTACCGTTTTATCAAAACATCAATGAACCCGTTCACCATTCATTTCTATTTTTTAGAGGTCCTAAACAACGAATATCCAATCATTGGCCCACAATTATCCTTTTATATATTATAACATTATTATTGCTTTCATTTTTTCACCGTAAAATAGATTTTATTTATTTATTTGTTTATTTATTTATTTATTTTATTACATATCTATATTCATATTCGGAGTTGTACTTCAAGTTACAATGGTCACCTCTTAAAGGGGTATGATGAAATGAAAGAATATGAATAGAAAACAATGTTATGTAGAGTTTAATTAAATCGAAAACAATTATCATTGTACAAGATTTGATGAACGAGTTTGAGGAAAACTAAAATTTAAATGTTGGTGTGTGATTATATATGGGAAATGATATAATTGCATTTAGTGTTACATAGAAATTGAAGCACATGACATTGTTATAATGAGAAAATTTTATAGAGGGATAGGTAGATACATGTTTGAGGTGTTATTGAACATACTTATTCTTCTTGCCTCTATTTATTTATGATTCGATTATATACATTATCTTCTATATTTTTAGTGTATTGCTAGAAAAAAAAAAGAGAGATATAAAAGTCCTTTAATAACCCGACTTAGAGACTAAATGGTAACAAAGTAAGGAAAAATGAAAGTGTACAAAAATTTAAACAATTGCCTACAATTAAAAGGGGCCATTTATGTGACTTTTAGAAGGAGGTTAATTTACTATTACAACAATCAACATTAAAGAAAATTAAGAGAAACTAGTATAGGAATGTATTGGAGGGAGAAAAAAAAAGGTTTATTATTTTTTCAGTTTTCAACATAATCGCCAAGATAGTCTAGTATAAGACGGTATGTCTTCCTATCCAGATTTTATGGGGGCTATATTTATTTATAATATACATATACCTTTATTCATATACTCTTCTATCTAATTTGAAATGGTGTTCTCTCTATTATGGGGTCTCTAAGTTGAATTCAGATCTATATATGAAATGAATTTAAAAAAGAAAGAAAGAGAAGACGATTTCACACCCAAAAAAAAATCAAATTAATAAGAAAAAGAAAGAAGAAGAACAAGATTTCACACCAAGAAATCAATGCCCAATAAAGCCATCTCAACTTTAAAATAAAAAACGATATATAAGAAATTACAAACAATCTTAGAGCAAGAATTAATACAAAAGTTCAGAAAAACAGCAAGGTTGATAGACGTAGTTAGATTTTAGTGAAACATAAGTTACATAACAATCACAAAAAAAAGTGATATTTTCCCGCACAAAAACGTGCCAATGGGTGAATCACCATCCAGCTGAAATTCCTAGCCTTGCCATTGCCATGATTCGTTGATGGACATTTTCTAAGATATTCAAATAAAATATCCCAAAAAAAAAAAAACTGATATCTGCTCAAAAACTACGCTTCCCTGTAAAGAAGAAGAATGAAATGTGCAACCACGAGAAACTAGACGTACATAGACATATTCAATCTATTTCCGCTGAATTATTGTGTTTTTCTCCCTGTATGGTTCAGATGTTTTTTCTCCATGTCAACTTAAAAAACAGTCCAGAATAATCAAACAATGTATGCACACACAAATTGCAACCAGCGATTTGGAATAAAAGCATATAATGGAAAGATAAAATTGATAGCCTTGTATTTCTTCACGTATTCTCCCTGTATAATCCTAAACCCCACAAACATTGATCATTAAGATGAAAAACATGCATTGTCACAGCATTGGCAACAAATAATACAAAGCCCACGGTCAAGTGAGATGCTTGACATTAAGAAACTGTTTACTTCCTGATAACAGACGCAATATATCTTCTCAAAATGTATGCGTTTGGCCTTCCAGGATTCAAAGCTACAACTCACTGATCATAATGCTTATCAAGTTTCCATGCACAACTGGAATGGTCAAGGATTAATTAATTAGAAAATCATTTTATACACAAGTTGGTGAGGGAGATTATACCTCCATTCCCTAAATTCTGTCAAGCTCGGGAAAGGAAAAGGAGAAACGTTTAGAGCATTTCAGCTGGAGCTAAAAAAGATATACCAAAACAAAGAGGACCATGGCAACTGGTTGGTTAGATTGATAAATATCAGAGGGGATGTAGGCTTGCGTGTCATAGGTAGTGTTAACATTTTAATGACCACGTGTATTTCAATAAAGACCATAGATGTGTTCAGGCTCAAGCCAAAATAGTAAAGAGAGATTTTGTGCTTGTGAGTATGTATGTCTAGTTGTAACGGTATTATATCAGCTTTTAAAACCTTTAAAGGTTGTTGAAATAGGTAGGAATTAGGGTAGGAGACTTAAACCTAAATTTATATGAAATACAATATGAAATGTGTCTTCCATGTGCACCTGTTCCATTTATTAAATTCCTTTCAAGCGATTAAAAGGACTTTAATTTTGAGTAATCGAAGTTCGGAAAATTGCAGCCATTAGTTGTTACTGTTTTGTTATTGAGTTGTGTAACTTTTAAGTTTCAGGGCTTTTGTTCAATTGGAACCCTAGACTTTGAGGTGCACCATTTAGGTATCATAGCATAGGATAGAATTCAGATTAAATGTGTGTGAGTAATTCCTATACAGAATCATAATCTGAGTGGTCGATGACAAGATGACTACTACAAGAATGGATGGTAGAGGAGCAAAGAAACATGTATGGTAGGAAGACTTGATGAAGTCTTGGAATCTATTAGTGTAATGAGAACAATAATGGATGCATATGGTGTAGATAGGAGAAAGGATTTGTGTTTGTAGGAAATGTTAGTGATGCTAAAGAAGAAAAAGGAGATAAGGGTACAGGACCAGAGTAAGGCGAAGAAGAGGTAGATGTGGTTTCACATATAGGCTATCTAGAAGATGTGCAAAATGACTAAGGCGGAGGAAGTTCAGCGATTCTTCACGACATTAGTCCTGGAAGAATTGATATCCCAGCTCTCCAAAATTCCGGAATATTTTCATTTTGATGAGATTGAAAACCAAAAATGGTAAAGGTAGCTTAGACTAAGCTGAAAGGCCATGGATCCTTTTCGTTGAAATAAGTAGAAGAGGAAAGGAAAATATAACAAAATGGGATGAGATGGTAGCTAATATGAAGAGCAATTTTTGTCCTGCTGATTGTTAGCTATATTTTCGGAATAAGTTTGCAGAACATAAAGGAAAATGGAACTCACTGTTTAAAAAAATACTAAGAAAATATTACCATCAAATCTTGTCATGTCATGATGAGAAATATAGTGAAAAAGTAGTTAGGTATATAAATGTACTGAGAATGAATATTCTATGTGAACTCAGCGTGGTGAAGTTACAGACTATAGAATAGGCTTATCTGTATGTGCAAACGAATGAGAATACACTGTCAAGGAGGTAAAAGAACACTATTTATGTAGGAGCATTCAGTTTCGTGTACGATCTTGTATTAATCAGAAATATGTTTGTTTACTACAATTGTCAAAGTGATGTTTTGTGCAAGTGTCTTATTATGTAGGTGTCTTTTTTTGTATGTTTTTGGCATCATAAGTTGTGTCAAAACCTTTTTATGTTGCTTTGTGCCACCTTTAAGTGTGCATTTTTTTAATTTGCGTAGCCTGCGAGTGTGCATATTATTTTATTATTTAAATGTTACATGCATCGGCTGTTACAAATAATTGTAATTCTTGTTTGACTGAATAAGCTTGCTAAGGTTTGTGCAAGAAGTGATATTGTTATTTTGTGTAAGCAGTCTTGCAGAGATA
Organism: Torreya grandis; assembly: GCA_037957365.1. Lineage (NCBI taxonomy): Eukaryota > Viridiplantae > Streptophyta > Pinopsida > Cupressales > Taxaceae > Torreya > Torreya grandis. The sequence continues at coordinate 3,140,676 of JARHVA010001413.1, read as the reverse complement.
TCTGAAATAATTTTGGAAGTCTACGACATCTTCTATAACATTAGAGATTTTATTTGTGTCATCACATATATTTATTGTTTCCTTTTAATGTAGTGACGTTCGTGAGAGTTCAAAGAGTCGGATATTCACTGTGCAAGAATGGCAATCATTTGCGAATCATTTTTAGAACTTGTGGTAAGATTCTTGATACATATGAATATCATGGTGCAAAGTTTTTCTAGTGCATCCATTGGTTGTGATATCTTGAAACTTATGCTTTAGTTTTTGACTTTAATATGACTTATCCCCTATGTAGCTTGATTAGGCGCATATACTCCTATGATGTGTTATGAGAGAGATCCTTTGTAACTTTAATTCCTTGGATCATGGGAAGAAGCTAAGGGATTAATTGAATATTTCATGTGATGCAGTATTTCATGATGCATTAAGCTTTAACATTTTATGGTGCCTTGGAAATGTGTTATACATTTAATGTCAATGGCACACTGAGGTTTGTCAAATTATTTTAGTAGGTATCTAAGCATTAATTTAAATAAGTGGGTATTGCATCTTTAAAAGCATAATCAATCATGTTCACATGGTATGACTAGTAAATGAATCATGTATTTGGATAGATGATTAGAGCTAAGAATAGGTTGAGTGAATGTTTTGAGAAAAAGATTAACTTGTAATGACTAAAAGTTTGCAAGAAGATATTTACAAATCTATTATTGTAATTCATCTCCTTTGAGATAGTGGAGTGCTATGTTGTTGTCATGTTTTCCTTTTTTAATTCATGTGTTGAAATATAATAAAGAATTGAGTTGTGTTTATTCATTTCACTATATATTTTGTTATGTATTCTAAAGTTTTAATGGTCTATGGCATCTCTTAATTGAGAACTTTGACATCAACTTCTTCATTTGGTATCACATCATAGTTTTAGTCCTTTAAAATTATTGTTGCTTTTCATCTTTGTGTGTGTGGGTGGAAATTAGCTGTACACATATTCTAATGAGATTTTTGGGTAGGAGGTGTGGACAAGGAAATAAATCACAATTAGAAGAATTATATTCTTAAGGAAATGACATAAATAAAAATCTTAGTTAAAAGAAGGCCGAAAGTTATTGGAGATTAATGGATTTTAGATCTAAAAGGATTGATGAGAGATATAATAGCTAGAATTATATTTCCTCTAGTTAATCCAAATGTTATTTACAAATCCATTGAAATGTCTTTTAGACAATAATAGATGCTCATATAGAGTTGGCTTATTCCACTTTATTAGAAAAGTTATGAATCTTGCCCATATGTATTATATTCCAACCATAAAAAGGTTTTCTTTGTCTATTACCAAATAAATATTCTCAAGGTCTTAAAAAGTGTATCTCCCTTATTTTAGATGGACCTATCCAAATTGTTAATCTATTGATGACACTTTCCACATGCTTATTGAGGAAGAATACAATATCAACCACACTAAAGAGGTTATTGATATCTTTTGTCTCATAGCTTGTTTCATTTTTCAATTGATAAAGACCCAATACTACATTTAGTCTTTCCAACCTCCCCTCCTTCCCCTCCTTGGTTTCAAAGATTGAAATAAGTGGATCCTATGTAAAGAAATATTTTTATTTCTTAGTATCCATTTTGCATTTCAAGATATTCCCTCCCATATTTTATAATATGTCAATGATTAGGCTAAGAATACAATCTTGTATTAAATCACTATGCAATTATGTTAAGTCATTAAAATTAAAATCTAATCTTATGTTCTCTCTATGACTAATATTTATTATACCTTTTTTTGGGTCCCAATTAAAGGCTCTAATTTAAAATCTTGCTTCTTTAGGAAAAACTCAAACAATGAGAAGAATTTTCATCGAGTAACATCCAAATGGTGTTATGTCTCCAAGAATATGTGCAATTTTAAGTCTACTATAAACTACCATCCAAGTAAATACCTTACACGCAACATAGATTACTCCATCAATTGAAAGGGTATGTGAAATTATATGTTTGAAATGTATTTTTGAAGGATGTCCTTAAATTGCATGACTTGGTATGGATTAGGATTCCAAAACATTATCATACTTTATACATTAATAAAGTTTGTTTGGTAATTTGTAGTTAAGAGCATTTGATAAACTTGGAGAAAAATCATGTCTTGGTTGATATTGCAATGGAAATGGTTTCACTGGGTGTATGTATATTGACCATCACTTTTAATGGTGATCTCCTATCATAAATTTTCATGATTCTCATCTTATAGAGGTGCCCTTAGTTCATGCTTTCAATATTTATTGAATATGTATGCAAATAAGGTAGGACATTTTTTCAAACAAACCACAACTTAGATTTCTCATAATGAAGCCAAATATTAGTTTTGTTTTAAAAATACCAATAAAGAGTCCTATAAGGAAGTTATGGGTTTGGTTCCTATGAAAATGTCAGACAAAATTGTAGTCATCTGTACTCAGCCATGGTGAAAGGAAAATAAGTGGTATGGAGAAACAATCCATTTTGAAATATACTCTTAGAAATGGATATGACTGACTTTTGTTTAGACAATCAGTGATTAAGAAGATCGATACTCAATGATCTCTCCAGTCTACTACTTATATTTAGATTAGGATATGTAAGACTATTCGGAATGCCATATTTGAGCTGAAACTTGAACAATTGACTTCATGTTGGCTATATCATTGACTACCTATAAGTCATTACCTTATTATTTTAGATTTTCCTCAGCGTAAATGTCCATTTTCTTTCCATATAGAAACTATTTCTTAGTTGTTTCAGTTTTGTAATAAGGCTTAGTTGGCGTGGATTTCAATCCATGAATTTTTAAAATCCTTTTAGCTAAAACTTTTTAACGAACAAACATTGTCTTTGGTGACTACTTTGTACTACTTAAAAGATCTACATAAATTTAATATATTTTTTTAGTATATGTTATATTTTCTATTTTAAAATAAAAATATAATATTATTTATTAACTCTATAATTAATGTTTATTTTATTATTTATAAAAAAATAATGATTATTTCAAATGTGTGTATACGTATTTAAATGCAAAACAACAAAACTGCTCTAGAGATAACCCATCTCAGTGCCTTTCTAAACTTTTTGGGTGGTTCACCCTCCAAAGTTTCTTGTGCGCGCGCCTCCCTCTTCATCTTGAAGAAAAATAAGCCTAAGGGGAGGCCACAAAAGCAGTTGTTCATATCTACTTTTTCATCGCAAGCTTGGTTGGTCTCTGCAGTGTAGGTATTGGCCTCCTATAGCCCATTGTGACGATTGGGTTTCTCCTCTTACGCACTGTGGCAATCTTATTTTAACTCTAACGAAAGCTTATTTTGTTTTTTTACCACATATGAACAAGCTAATAAAACACTTTTACTTAAGCAGACAGAATATTTGGTTCTTTCTATGTGTTGTGAGAAACCATTCTTTTAAGACTATTATTTGACGACAGTGACGTGATAATCTTAAAGGAGTGGAGGAATGCTCTTTATGGTTTATGGGTATGTGAAAGTGGTCCCGGAAACCATTGACAACTGATATGAAGCTTTAACTTACCATCACATTGCATTCTTATCATTCAAATTGTCTTTTAATATTCCTACCTCTTTTGGAAAAGAGAATGGGACGAAAGGGAATTATTGTATTGGGATTATTGCGAATTCAACTTTTTGACCAGTCTTCCAACGTGCATGGAGCCCAAATCATTAAATGGACAGTACATCACATTAATGTAATCAGAAGGGCCACCCAATTTATGTGGGGCAAACGATATTATTGAATAAATATTAAAAGGAAAGTTGAAACTGTTACGAAAGTAGACACCGTCACCGCTCGCCCTGGTTTTTCAGAAGTTATAAAGATGTAAAAAGCCGCATTAAAGAATATATATATGCTTACAAAATTCAAAATTATATCCCCACTGCTTCAGCTTTTGAGGAGCATCAAATTGATAATCAGCACGAAAATTCTTTCTGTCAGATTAAACTCTTTCTTTCTTCTTTTATTCATGTTATTTAGAATTATGTTTTTCTTTTCCTTTCAATATTATATGTTATTTACTGTTATGTTACTATGTGGTTGAAGAATCTCCTCTCTTTCTCTCTCTCTCTCTCTATATCTAAATATAATACGCCTGCTTATAATATCCCTTAAGGCTCTCTGCTCAAGGAAGAAGATAAATGGGCCAAGAAATAATGCTGCTTATAGATTCTCCGCAAGTATAGAGTTCCTTTCATTCTTTTTACTATTGGAAGCCATCGCTATATCTATTGAAATATATATTCCTCCAGAATTATGTTTATATATGAGAAGAAACGAAGCATTATATCCAAATAATCTGAAGTTGCAAGTACAGACAACCTTTCAGTCTCTATGAAATAAATATTCCTCCTGCCAATAATGCTGTTGCTTATACGTTCCGCGCAAGTGCAACTGTCTTTCATTCTTTATCACATACATTTTCCTCCTGCCATTAATATGAATTTGATGACATGATTATATGGTCCGCATGCATCTCCTGCCGCCAATGGTCTCACGCTATCAGTCCTTAGAATTGGATATGTTATAATGTGGATTTGTGTGGGTAATTATTTTCAAAGGTTGAATGATATGATAATTTTTGCATGGAAAGAAAAGAATCAAGCCGATATGATATGAAACTAGACATATTCTAGTTTAAAACAAGACAAACACATGACATCACCGTCTCATCAAAATATCAATGAACCCGTAAAACAACGAGTATCCAATCTTTGGCTCACAATTATTCATTTATATATGATAACATGATTATTTATTTGGTTTTTTCCGCCTAAAATAGATCTGGTTTTGGCTTTGGTTTTGTTTTAACATATTTATATATACATAGGAGATGCACCTCAAGATGCAATGGTCACCTCTAAAGAGGGAAAATGATCGAGTGATTGTTTTTCAAAGTGAAGTATAATGAACTGAAACGCATCATCTTATAAGATTTGTTCAATAAATTTTTGGAAAATTAAAATTTGAATGTTGGCGTATGAAATTACATATGTGGAGAAAGGATATAATAGAAAATGTTGGTGTCACGCAGAAATTGAAGCGCGTTAGATTTTAATAATAAGAAAATATAATAGAAGGATGGGAAGACAGATGTTTGTGTTGTTATGGAATACAGTTATTCCTCTTACCCCTTCTTATCTTTAATTTGAACATATATATTATCTTGTTTTTGTTAGAGACTCAAGTTGAATTGGAGTTAATTTCTCCACTCCTCATGCATGCAACCACTTAAGCTACAGTTAAGCAATCAATTAGTAAACTAACAATTGAGCATTTAGTTAGTTAACAAACAGTTAGTTAAATTGTTAGAGAATTTGTTAGAGAGTTAATTTGCATGTAAAGACTAAAATTAGTCTTGAGTTTGTTTTTCTAATTATTGTATGGATTCAAATCTATTTAAAGACGCATTGGGCACACATTGTAGGTAAGGAAAATTGAAGATCAATAGAATCTCTTTCTTTCAAGAAATTGCTATAGCAATTGTGTTCAGTTCTTGTTTATTTGTTTGAATTCTTGTTTTGTATGTTCTTATTTTCTCACAATTGGTATCAGAGTGGCACAGCGGCGCATAGTGAGTCCTTTCTTATTTTTTATGATTCTTTAAAAGCGCAGCTGTGAGAGCCAGCTAGAAAGTGCAGGTATGAAGCAAAGGGACGCGAAGAGACAGCCAGAAGCGTTATCAGGAGATCAACAGGACAACAGTCTAGAAAGAGTAGAAGATCTGCAGCGTAGCAGAGGAGAGCTGAAAAATCAAATCATAGAGAAAGTACCCGCTGAGTTGGAAGAAAGAGAAGACCAACAGAGTGTTGAAGAACCCTGATGGCAGACCGCAAAAATTTTAAAAAAAAGAAGAGGAGATCGCTCCCTACACTCAGAGGCACAGAAGCAACAACAGATTCTAAATTTTCAAAGAAGAGCAGTACGTAGAAGCATAGCTTCTTAAGAAGGAGAAGGAATAAAAAAAAGAAGGATTTATATCCAAGAAGCTGTGAAGGTGTTAAAAAGAGCCAAGCAATGGAATAGTTTGAAGAAAGAAGGTAGTGTAAGAGGCGTGCGTGAGAGATGGTAAGAGCTTCGCAAAGCTCGAGTTGCACAGTGAATGAAGCTGTGAACGTGTATGTGTTGAACAATGAGTGAAGTTGTCAAAGTGTCTGAAGATCAGGCCGATTGTTGGCAAATCTAGACAAACATGGAAAGAACCCAACAGAGTCATCGGAGGAAACTTGAGCAGTTACGCATCGGGTGAAAGAAAGGTAAGCAAGCAGGGAGCTTGCAGTGTTGGACATAAGCATGTCTATTGTAGCCTTTCGACAGGCTACTCCTCAGTCTTAAACGCTGAGTGAATGCTCATTGAGCAATTGTATTTGTTTTTTATGAAGACAAGGTGGTGTATTCCACATATAAGGTGATGTATTTTGCAAGGCAGTGTATTACGCATGAGAGGCAGTGTATTCTGAAAAAGAAAAGCATCCTAGCTGAAGCTGGTAGATAGAATTACAAAATTTAGGCATTGTAAATGCTAAAATTGTAAGTGGTAGAAATTAAGGGGGAGTGTTAGAGACTCAAGTTCAATTGGAGTTAATTTCTCCACTCCTCATGCATGCAAGCACTTAAGCTATAGTTAAGCAATCAGTTAGTAAACTAACAGTTGAGCATTCAGTTAGTTAACAAACAGTTAGTTAAACTGTTAGAAAATTTGTTAGAGAGTTAATTTGCATGTAAAGACTAAAATTAGTCTTGAGTTTGTTTTTCTAATTATTGTATGGATTCAAATATATTTAAAGATGCATTGGGCGCACATTGTAAGTAAGGAAAATTGAAGATCAATAGAATCTCTTTCTTTCAAGAAATTGCTATAGCAATTGTGTTTAGTTCTTATTTATTTGTTTGAGTTCTTGTTTTGTATGCTCTCTATATTATGATAGTTTTTTGGGTTGTATTACTGGAAATAAAATGAAATGGATATGTAAAGTTCCTTCAATGACCCGACTTGAACTGACTTAAGAAATTAAATGGGAAAAAATAAGGAAGAACGAAAATATACAAGAAGCTAAATAATGCCTATGACTAAAAGGGACCATTTATATGACTCTAAATGACGAATAATTTCCAAAAATCATCAAGGGACCATTTATATGACTCTTTATAAAGTATGAATAATTTACAAAAACAAACAACAAACAACATAAAGAAAAATAAAAAGAATGTAGGAATTTATTGCAAGGTAAGAATATTTTGTATTGTTTTTCACAAGTTTTAGCAGTATAGAAACATGGTCCTTCCTATCTATATATTTTGGTTATTATACTTATATATAATATAGCGATAACCTTATTCAAATACTAATTTTGCTAGTTTGGAATTTTGTCATCATCTCCCTACCAGAGTCTTCAGCTTAAAATGGTTTTCAATAGTAATTTTTTTCTTATGCCAAATGTTAAGAAAGCCAATTTTAGATTTTACACCAAAAATCAGCGTATCAAGAAATCGATACCCTATAATGCCATTTTAAACTAAAAAAATTCAATATATCAAAAAATTACTATCAATAATATAATGAGAATTAGTATTATAAAATAAAGAATACCATTAGCAGATCTCTTAAAATATGCATCAGTAGGAGGTCATGTTTATCTTTTTTATAGATGGGGTATAATGGAAAAGCATCTAGGTTTACATATAATATTTCATCAACTAATAATACATTTGTTTATAAAAATCAAAGTTTTATTTTATTTAAGTGTTTTATTGCGCATATATCTTTATTTCTAAGTTAGTGAAAATCTTGGGTTGTGTATAGAAATTTATATGTTATTTCTCATAACCTTTAAACATTTGCCAATTTTTGTAGTTGAATATCCTACAAGCGCACATATATTTTATGTTTTTAATGATCCATTTATCTACTATTGCCTTTAATTGTAATTAGTTTTTTCCTAGATTATATTGTGAATCTTTGCATTAGAAGTGATCTTGGTATTTTATACAAGGGTAGTATATCATAGATATTGGAAACATTTAAAAAATTCTTTGACTTCTTTTAGAAGTCATATACTTCATATGGGTCACCTCATAGGTTTATGGTTTTCCAAATAAATAGTAACATTGGGAAGAATTCTCAGAGGATTTGGTTCTACACCACACAATAATGATGATGAGTTTCAAGTCATTCGGTGATCTTGCGATGATGTGAAATAATTTTATTAACATATATGAAGAACATAGTCCAAGGATTTTGTGACACATTTTTTGGTTGAAAAGTCTTAAGCATTATTCTTGTGAGGTTTTGACTTTCATAGGAATTATCTCATGCATAGCTTGGTTGGGTGCATATACTCTTATAACATGTTATGAGGGAGATCAGTTCAATTTAATTCATTGGATCATGGCAAGATGCTAAGGGATTGGCTTATTGTTATGTGTTAACATGTAATGTGATATGGTGTTTTGGGATTGTATTAAATATTTAACGTCTATGACACATTAAGGTATGTTAAATTATAGTAGTGGTTTAAAGACAATTAATGTAATTACAGGTCATGCATGTTTGTAACCATACCTCTACTTTTGTCTATGGTATGGCTAGTAGGTGAAATGCATATTTAAATAGATGATTAGAGCTAAGGATAGTCAAAGTGATTGATTTCAAAGAAAGCTAAATTTAGAGAGACTATGAGTTGGCAAGCAAATATCTACTAATCTAGTCTTCTAATGTATGTCATTAGAGATAGTATAGTATTTTTTTGTTGTCATTTGTACCCCATCTAATATTTACATTAGAAGTTAATAAATAACTAAGTTTTTTTTTATGCATTTCGTTAAATACTCTTATGTGTATTCTTAGGGCTATGTTTTCTAAGACATGTCTAAATAAAAAACCATTCACCAATGATTCAACATGTATAGGTTGAAGCCGGTTTACAAGAGGGAGAAAAAAATATGATAGTTGTGGAGGGAAACATAAAAAAGGAGAAGCTATTAGCCATGAGAAAGGAGAAGGTAATACTCTTCAAGGGGAAGGGGAAGGTATGGTAGAGGTCAAGAAAGATGATTGTATGGAACTTGTATTAGATAAGTTCATCCTAGACATAGATTATATGAATGTCCAAATGATTTGATCTAGTAGATAAGAAAAGACAAACTATTTCATGTGTTTCATAATGGAATGGATAATCAGTTACAAAAAATGGAAGTTTATGATGAACCAAAGCATGAATAAATAGTAATGATAAAAATTATATATTAAAACTTGGTAAGAAGGGGAAATTTTGTAATAAAGGAAAAAATAGATTATGAGCCCTTAACAATTAGGAGTTACATGTTAAAAGGTAGTTGATAATAGTGGTAGCATTAATAATCTAGTATCAATTGAGATGGCTAAATAACTAAATTTTAAAAGAGTAATACCCATTAATCTATATAAGAAATTAAATATTACAAAATATCATCAGGTATTCATTAATGAGTAGTGTCTATTGAATTTTTAGAATAATATATATAAGAATTAGGTGTGTATCATATCATTGTTATGGGTGTTTTTCATATATTGAAGACCAGGAATTATCAATTTGATATAAATGTTGTATGTGATGGTTAGGATAACACTTACACTCTTGATAAGAATTGAAGGAAACAAACACTTATTTCATTAAAATACATGGAATATAAAGTATAAAATGACCCTAATATTTTATTAATAGGTAGTAGAAAATTATTGGAGTCAAAATAAGAGAAGCATGTTTCATTGTTATTTAAAAATAAATTCGTGTTTGAAAAAAAAACAAAATGAATGATATATGTTTAGAAGTGAACGGTTTGTTTACTTGAGTATGAGTAAATTGTGACCAAATATTTTCCTAAACAATTTATACTCATGAGAATTATTATCCTTCACATGGTTTGGTTTTGAGTCATGAAATTAGTTTATCTAATAAGGAATCGTATACATTAACATCAACTAAAAATGACTAGTTGAATAAGAAATTAAGTGAGCTATTAAAGATAAATGTTATTAGATAAAGCTTGATCTCATGTGTTGTACAAATTTTTTTCCCACCTAATAATGATGGATGATGGAACATATACATTGATTCAATACATAAAACTAAGATAACCATGAAGTGTATACATTTCCATTTTCAAGAATGGATGATCTGATAGATTTATTAGACAGAGTGAGATACTTCTAACAATAGTGATTTTAAGATTTTTCACCATGACATAGGAATAGAGAAAAGATGTAAATGTAATAATTTTTTTAATTTAAAATAAGGGTTGTATGAATGGCTAGTCATGTCATTTATTTTAACAAACATATTTAGTTCTTTTATGAGGATTATGAAAAATAATTTGAGATATTATTTAAGAAAATTTTTAATTATTTATTTAAATGATAGTATGATTTTTAGTATAAAAAAATAAGAGCATTTGTAGAGTATAAGACAAGTATTGCATAAATTGAGAGAAAAAATGTCGCTGATAAATTTAAATAAATGTAGCTTTATAAAGATTGAGATAATTTATTGTTGATTTGTTGTCTCTAAAATATGGGATGAGAATGGACCAAAATAAGGTGAAGGTTATCTTGTAATAGACAAGGACTAAAAAATATCTGAAGTTATAGGCTTCCATGGATTGGAAATCTTCTATAGAAAAATTATCTTGTATTTTAGTGGTATTTTATAATAATAGTTGACACTATGAGAGTTGATAAGAAATAATTTACATGGACTATCATAGTTCAAAGAAGCTTTATGTTGTTTAAAAATAAGATAACATAAGAGGCAACATTGGATTTACTAATTTTAGTAAATTATTTCAAGTTGACTATGATGTAAGTGGAATAACCACTTGCAATGTTTTAAGCCAAAAAGTAAGATCCACATTGTACTTCAATGAAAATATCAATGATTCCAAGACAAAGTTTTCAACCTTTCTTAAATAATTTAATGTTTTAGTTGATTTATTAAAGAAGTGGAGATACTAGTTTATGCCAAACGAATTTGTTTTGTATAGAGTCCATCAAACATCACAATTTATCAACAACCAAGGTATTATTAATTAAAGGAACGTGATATGGATTTAGTATTTTTAGAGCTATTCATTTTTTAATAATTCTAACCTATGTTAAATAATTTTATGTTTTAGATAATGTACTAAAGAAGTGGAGACACTAGTTTATGCCAAATGATTTTTTTTTGTATAGAGGCCATCAAGCATCACAATTTATCAACAATGAAGGTAAAATTAATTAAAGGAACATGAAATCAATTTAATATTTGTATATATATTCATTTTTTTAATATAAATATGAATGGAAAATAAATAAAACTAGTTTATTCCTTGGTGGAGTGCTATGGTTTGGGTTCCTAACGAAGGGATGCCAAGACCTAAAGCCATCAACTTTGTTCAATGAATTCTTAAACTCATTTTACTAATAAAATAATGGTACACTATATTATGAGTTTCACATATTTACATAGGGGCCCTTGGATCCCTTCTAATATCTCTTGACTCTATCTCACTCACTCACTCACTCACTCGAATATTCATTTTGGCAGAACTTCATTCCGTAGGCCTCAACTCTCCTCTCTAAAAAAATAATCTCAACCACCAATATATGTTCATGGACTTTAAAAGTAACCCTTAGTAGAATTTCATGGTATTCAATAACATTTAAATGGTATTTGACTCCCCATTTTATGGTTGTTGTGATCTAGTCAATGGCACATTTAATAAAGTGATAGATAATTATTTCCAGTTGTCATGCTATATGTTTAGACTTTATCTTGATATACCTTGATCCTTCTAGCAATGAAAGTAGATAGATACAATAGGAATGGATTAAATCATGTCAGTATTTTTTCTTCATGTAATCAAGTCTAACATGCCTTCAATGTAACAACCCCAATGGGTTTGACATAGATAAATGTGATTTTTCTTTTTAATTAAACACATATACTATAAATAAAATACTCCATGAGAATCTAGATAAAGATCATAAATAATTATCTAAGTGATAATTTTAAATGATGCATACTACATCATTGATCAATAACATCATAAGAGACACATCATAATACAAACATGGAAAGTAATTACTAATAGCCAGCCACTACTAGTATAATATACAACCACTACTATCAATCCATAGTAAATACATAATTATAGCTCTTCATGATAATTTTTCCAATAGAAAATACAATATAATTCAATGTACATAAATAAGATACATGGCTCTCTTAGGGCATAGTTCTTTAACTCAAGTGTCATCTTGATAAGTAGTATCGTTGTGGGGAGGGAGATCATCATTCGAGCGCTTTTTCATACCAAGCATAGACCAATGTTACCCTACACTAATCCCATTAGGAAATGGTCCTCCCTTCATGGATGAGTTGATAGTGATGGCATGTGAATCTAGAGAGACAATCATGTACCTGTGTGATGAATGATTTTAAAAACTAAACATGTAGTATATCATAGAAAACCCATTCTATTTAAATATATCAAAAAAACATGTAAATCATACTCATAAAATGATTAATCTCTAACTAAACATAATTTGATAAAAAAATTCAAGAATAATATATAATAGTGATCTATAGATCAATCAAAATTCATACAAACCACTTGATCAAACTGCAATCATCTGGTGAAGTCCATCTCTCTTTTTACTCAGTATCAACAATGCAGATTGGTCAAACATAATTTTAACCTCAAGAGTCATATAATTTACATTTTACTACCAACCATATCACATTAACATGTTAAATATAGTACATTTATTCCATAAAATGTATGAATGAATCTTACATTATTATCTATCTCATACTAGAAATAATGATTACAATTTATACCACCTGATAAAATACATAGTTAACTATAGAGTTAAACTAACATAATTATTTTAAAATCATACTAATTTTATAACTCATATTACCATGGTCTAGTATTGTAAGACATAACCACTAGTTTTCACAATCAATCCTATAAGGTAGTCTTAAATGCATGGAAACATAAGATTCTATTTAAGAAACTAGATTTAACAAGACAAGTCAAAATTTTCATGAAATAAATAATATTCTATCCTATTATTCATTAAACTCTCAAAGATTATGTGCACACATACATAAAGTCCTATTAACAATCACTAAACATGTTATTCATAGTAATAATGAACACGCAAATAGTTAATAATTCAAACATAGATGTGAGTCTAGACATAACAATTATTGTAAGAACCATCTAGTTATAACATACATTTATACAATATTACTCTATAATATCCTATAATATCATAGTTCTCTATTTATGAACATAACTACATAACTAAGAATAACAATTCTTACAATTTCAAGAAACAACTGACCTATAATTATAAATAATAATCCAACAAGTATGAGTTATACCACCTGGGTATACCCTATGTTTAAAACACATACTACTATATCTTATAGGCACATACCATGATGCCATATTATATGCTATATATGTCTAAACACTTTTACATATTAACACTCTCATATTTTCTACCTTACATAAGTATTATATGTTGAATATATATAACCAATAACTAGTCGTATCCTTTTTAGAGAGTCAAATAACTCATAAATAAGTTATACCTCGTATGAGCATAATGAAAATTATTACTCTTCTAAGTTATTTTTTTCATTTTCTTATAATTTTGAATTCTATAGAATATTATAACTTATTAACAATCTATTATCTATAGATATAGGCATATGACCCAATGCACCTATATAAGCTATATAATTATATGAATATAAAAGTCTACGTATGGGTATATTTTCCATATGAAAATACTTATACATATTAACTATATTCACATGATGTTCTACTCTTCCCATGATAAATTGACATCAAACACTCATATGGATATCTCATTACGACTTAGAATATAAACCAATCACGTATAACATCATACTAAATATATTTTAATATATAATTGATTTATAAATTCGGCCATGATCATATCACCACATCTATTAAACATAATTATATATATATAACCCTCTCCACTATTCTAGATCTATATTAGATTATCGTTTCCATCGGAACCACTAAGTCATGAAATCCTGATATGATTTAGAATACTTAAAGTTTAATGATTTTACATGTTAAATCCAATTCAATTTAAATCCAAACAAGAAAGGATTCATGAAATTTATGTACTATTAATTATCTAAAGACTTATATAAATATGTATAGCTTAATATATATCCTTGATCCATTACTACACCATATGCCTAGAGTAATTATACATATAAGGATATGACCATGCATTAGTCATCTCATGAACATTAAACATATTATTATTTGATTAGATAATGTAGACACATACAAAAAAGGGTAACCATATATTAGATTCATAATAATTACACATGTAAAATTAATGCAACATCTGATATCCTTGTGACTTAGAGTTTACTATCTAGAAATTTTAGATTCCTTTATTACAAGCTAGTCCTAACAAAGCATTTTGATTAATTTGAATGTATTGGGAGAAATTTTATAATGTTAGGATAGCCCAAAAATTCAATATTTAAATGATTATTTTTAGCAATACATTAACATATAATCGATTTAATCATTTAAACTTGGGACCTTTTAACATAGAATGAGGATAGTGTGTGTAAAGGAAATTTTATAGTGTCCTTTTCCTTTCCTCATTTCAATATTAATATAAGGCTATTGTTTTTGTTACAATGATATGATATATAAAGGCATCACAAATTATTATAAGTTTATAGAGTTTTACAATTTTGATGAAATTAATACAAGGCTATTATAGTCGTTGCATGTACAGTAATTACTAATAAATGACTGCATTCATAATTTTCAACTCAATAGGATAATAATAGTTCATTGTATATATGAGCTCAGGGATAAAATTAGATAGCTTTATCTATGGTATGCCAAAGTGAAAAATTTAGATCATTGCATTCTCTCTAATATAGGTTGCTAAATTTTAAATTCAATATCTTTCTCAAAGATAGATCATTGTTTTAAGTTATGTAGAGAAGACTAAATCATGTTCATCATACTTGTATCAGAGTAGCAGAGAATTAATTTCATTTTATTTCCTAGAAAAAGAATAAGTAATATGCCCACATTGAGATTAGTTGTGGGGAAATTTTACAGCATGGATAATAAACATGTGATCCCAACCAACGACCCACATATTCCACTTAATTGGAGTGATCCAAATTAAAATCTTAAGCATTAACTAGAACAATCATGCTACCTACAAACTAGCATAATTAACCTTCTTAATCATAATACTCAATTGGGTCTCTTCCTACGGGCTTGCTTTCTATTGATGGGCCTAGTTTCTATTGAATTAATAATAAAGTTTTACTAACTATCATATGTAAATAACGGTATAATTTTACTGAAGCTTTAATGTTTTCCTAATATGTGATTTTGTTCACGCTTATGTAATATATGGCTATCACTTTGACACACACCCTCTACAATGCATATTTCTCTTCTAGATTTTAAGTTTTTTAATATTATTATTTATATTGAATACTAATATAAAAAGTACTATATATTTACAATAAATCACCTTATCTAATAAATCACTTTATATTTATAGTAAATTACTAAA
>JARHVA010001413.1:2970000-3120000 GCA_037957365.1 Torreya grandis | reverse complement strand
AGCATGTTAACTTGGACGAGCCTTTGATAATTTGATTTTTCTTTACTTCATTGGATCATTTGTGTATGATGAAGATAGCCATTGATCAAGCTTAGACATAATATAAAGTATACAACTTAGGAAATATTAATTCCTTTAAACTAGTAATTTATAGGTTGAAGGGATTGATTTTACAATGATAACAAAGGCTTAAGTTATAACTTAAGCTACCAGGTCTAGGTTATAGCTAGTCACCATAAAAATAGAAAGTGTATGTTGACACTATGACAAAAATCCTTAGGAGTTTACTAAGAAAGCCTATCTAGTCTGAGAACAAAGATAATTCAATTTTAAGTTAATTCTTTCTCAATTGAACCTACAGTCCATATAACTAAGATGCTCATGAAAAACCCATAATAGATCTACTATCTATTTCTTTTGAACATCTATAAATGGTCTCTGTAAAATCATGATAACTTTGCATAATGAAACTATGAAAAATGCTCTACTCTCCATCAATCCTATATAATCATTTTAACATCAATGACATCCATAGTGTCCCTTTTGACATCAATGACAATCATATTTATTAGAATCTCTCCCTTTGACATTCATGGAAAACTAAATGCTCTGATGCAAACTTAATGTTTTGATCTTCTAATAATTTAATCTTTCTCTAGCATTACTTGTGTTATCTTCTGATGAGTATGAACTAAAGTTGTTCATACCCAACTTGTACCCCCTTAGGCAATGGCATATTTGCCTAAACTCATATTGGACACTTACTTATCTCTTCCAAACTTTTACAAAGAGTATTTGCACTTTTTCTCCAAACTTTTACAAAGAGCATTTTCCCTTTTTCTCTCCCTTTGACATCAATGGGAAAAGGGACTCCTTCTCAATATTTGTCCAAAGTTTTCTCCCCCTTTATTAAATAACAGAGTTTTTCCAAGATTTTTCAAATTTAAACTCAATAGTAATTTTCATAAGTATACATACCTAAGTTGAATTTTCTCTCTTCTTTTAGGGATTAATAAATCTTTCATGAGACTCCCCCTAGAATCATGCACTATCATGAGTGATTTAGTGATGTGGTGTAGGAATCACCACTCCCAACTTCTATCTCAAATATTCAAATTATTCTTTGGGAAGAGGTTTAGTGAATATATCTTCAATATGATCCTTAGTTGGCACATATTCTATTGTGACCTCTTGATCTAAAACCCTTTCTATTAAGAAGTGATACTTATTTAGTATGTGGTTTATTCTTGAATGCATCACTATATTCTTTGATATATTAATAGCACTTTAATTATCATAAAGAATAGAAATAGGTGATTTGTACTTAACCTTGATGTCTTTGAGTGTTTGCTTCATCAATAAGACTTGAGTGAAACATGCCACTACTGCTACATACTCTAATTCTACTATAGAAAGAATATCTGACTCTTGTTTTTTGCTCAACAATGAAACAAGTTTGTTTATAAGGAAAAATGTACCACCTTTAGTGCTTCTTCTATCATCCACATGTCCTACACAATCAACATTTGTATATTCTATCAAAGTGAAATCTTCACTTGTAAGGTAATAAAGACCATAGTCAATTGTGCTCTTGATGTATCTAAAGATCCTTTTCACCACATTGATATGTGATTCTTTGGGAGTAGCTTGAAATCTAGAAACTATGCATACTACTTTCATGATATTTGGTCTTCATGTAATTAGGTATAGCATTCTACCTATCATTGATATGTATACAATATGATTTGCATCAGGTGACTCATCCTCTTTCCTCAACTTGCATCCAATTATCATGGGAATACTAACTATTTTTCTATCTTCTATTCTAATTTTTTGAGCATCTCTTTTGCGTACTTAGTTTGAGATATGAATATACCTTCATTAGTTTGTACTATTGTAGAACAAAGAAGAAGGAAATTTATCCTATCATAAATATATAAACTTCACTTTACATTTATGTAGCAAATTCTTTTTACATTTTGTTATTTATACCACCAAATATGATGTCATCTACATAAACAACAACAATCAACATATGCTCACCTTTTGATTTGAAGTACAAATTATTGTCTGTACATCCTTTCTTTAATTTTTGTTGTTGTAATTATTGATCCAATATTCAATGCCATACTTTAGGTTCTTATTTTAGACCATATAGTGCTTTTTTCAATATACAAATATAGTCTTCTTATTCAGACAACTAAAAATGTTTAGGTTGTTCTATGTAGACTTCCTCTTTCAGATTCCCATTTAAGAAAGCTGACTTGACATCTATTCAGTAGACTTTGAATTTTTTATAAATGGATAATGCTAGAAACATTCTTATAACTTCCAATCTAGTAACTAGAGAAAATGTTTTCTCAAAGTCTATGCCTTCAACTAGTGCATATCCCTTGCACGCCAATCTTGTTTTATTCTTTATAACAACTCCATCTTCATTTAGCTTGTTTTTGTAAACCCATTTTGTTCATATCACATTCTTTTTTAATGGTCTTGGAAATATTTGCCAAGTTTTATGATTTTATATTTGGATTAGTTCTTCTTCTATGGATTTTAGCTAGTTCTCATCCTTTTTGGCTTCAACATAGATCTTAGGCTCAATTTTAGACATAAGATTAAAACTTATTTGTTCCTTGTTCATTACAAATCTTCTCCTTGTCTGAACTCCTTTATTCTTATTCCCAATTATCTTCTCTTTAGGATGATCCTTTGAATAAATCTTGAATGTACCTTTTCATTATTTTCCTCAACCTCTTCACTATATGCTTCTTCACTATCTACTTCTTCTTCAAGATCTAATTCTTCAATTCTGATTTATTTGTTAGGTTCAACATGTTTCAATCCTTATTCAACCTTGACATTGATGCTCTCTAATATCTTGTGTAGCTTATTATTGTGACATAAATAGGATTTTGTTTGCTTGGAATAACCAAGAAATATTCCTTCATCACATCTTGATTCAAAGCTTCCCAATTTATCCTCCTTTCTTATGATGTAATATTTGCTTCCAAACACTCTAAAGTACTTAACAAAGGTAGGATTTCCATACCATAGCTCATAAGTATTGTTCTCACTATTTAGCCTCGCCTGAACTCTATCCAAGATGTATATTATTATTTTCACTACTTCTCTCCATTATCCATCAGGTGACTTGGCCTCTTTTAACATTATTCTAGTCATCTCCTTGACTTTTATGTTCTTTCTTTCAACAACTCCATCCTGATGTGTAGTCCTTACTATAGAGTAATGCCTTTTCATCCCGTGATTCTCAAAATACTTTATGAAATTATTTGAGGTGAATTATCTACCTTTATTAGATCTTAAGCATTTGATTTTTTATCCAATCTCATTTTCAGCCATGACTCTAAAGATCTTGAATCTCTCAAAGGATTGAGATTTGATCTTCAAAAAGGTTACCCATGTCATTATTGAGTAGTCATCTACAAATAACATGAATTATTTCTCTCCTTTAGATCTTTTTATCTTAGTAGGACCACAAAAATTAGTATAAACTAATTGTAGAGGCTTTGTAGTTACATACTCCTTTATTTGAAATTTAACCCTTGTCTGCTTCCCTAGTTGACATTCCTTCAAAGTAGTATCTACATGTTTGGTTGTCTTGGTCATATGTCTTACATATGTATTTGATCTCTCTTTGACTATATTATTAGATTTGATGTGACCCATTCCCCTATGCCGTAACCAACTCCCATCAATCATTCCCATGAGGCAACTATTTCCATTTACCTCAATAGGATTGTCTATATTGCTTTTAGTCCTTTTCCCTTATATAACTATTCTTCCAAATCTCTTTAACATGAAACCTTCTACAAAAAATGTGACCTTCAATCCCTTATCTCACATTTGGATGACACTTAGTAGATTGTGTTTCAATCTTTCAACATAAAGTACATCAAGCTTAGGAAGATTACTATTTATGTTCAAGGTTCCTTTACATTTGATCCTTACTATTGTGTTGTCTCCCAAGTTGATAGATCTTTCCTTAAATTTTCTTGATTTGGTGAAATTTCTCTTGTCACCAATCATATGCTATGAGTATCCACTGTCTATCACCCACAAATTTTGTTATTGGCATGGAGTACAGTTTGAGGAATCATGGATTAATTGTTCACTTTTCACACTTAATTTGGTTTCTTATATGTCTTCTTCTTCACTTTTTCAGAGACTTATGAACCTTTGTTTACACTAGGAGACATGTCCTTCTTTATATTATGTAATTTTGATATTATAAAGATAGTTCTATAATGTTTAGCTATGTGACCAAAATTATTACAATTATAGCACATTACATTTGTATCTAACAAAGAATCAAATGAATTTCTAATTATAAAATTTGTTTTCATTGTACATACAACTCTACAATCAATATACTTATCACCAAAATGATTACAACTATAATAATAACCATAAAAATATGAGGACTACCTAGGCATAGCATTTCTTGGTGTAGCATGAGGAACTCTTCTAAGCTTGGGCTTCTTCAAGTCTCTCACTTTGGTGTATCCATATTCATTATCTACCTTTGTCTTCTTATTTTATTCAAGATTTTTTTTAGGTTCTACTTTCTTCACAATAATTGTGTTTGAGTCTAGCTTTGTGTTCTTTCACTATTTCTCTTTATTTGTTCCTAATTCACCTTCTAATTTAAAGTTTTCATATAGGTTAATAGATGTACTAGTTGAGGAACTTTTTCCCTTCTCATAACCAAGACTTAATCTCTTTTTTGAGGGATTTTGAGAGTTGATCAATTCGTCAAGAATGTTTGATCCTCCTATAAACTTTAGACTTTTATCTAGTTGACCTTTGGCTTTTTCAAGCTCTTTTCTCAAAGCCACTATTTTTACATTATATTTAGATTGTAGTTCAATTTTAACTACATCTTCTATTCTCTTAGCCTCTTCAACTTGTCTATTTAGACTTACTATCATCCAATCAAAATTTTCAAGGCTTTTAGACATTTTCTCAATTTCCTTATGTCCAAGCTTTTCTTTTTGAGTTCTCTTTTCTCAGCTTATGAATCTCATCTAGAGCACAGATGATTTCACATTCAAGGTCCACTTCTCCTTCCTCTTTTGCATTTTATTTTTCAACTTCATCATGATTAACATTTATAGATGTTGATCCTGCTATCATGAATAGGGATTCATTTCCCTTAGCTACAAAATCATAGTCATGATCATCATCTGAACTATCATTGTCTTCCATTGAGTCATTATATTATTTTGTGTATAGACATTTATTATTATTAAAGAATTTCATTTTCTTAGGATAGTAGGGTTTCACCTTTGTACTACTCTCTAATTGCTCAGAGTTATCATTTTTATTATGAGGGAATTTAGTAACAAAAATTCCTACTTATCATAGTTAAAACATTTGAAGGTTAAGTTACCTCTATACTTTCTAGATCCTCTCTTTAGTATTCTAAATACTTTAGCTTCTTATTTATCAGCCTCCTTAGATTCAAATCTAGATGCTTCTACCTTAACTCACTTGGGTACTTTGAAAGCATCTTCTCTCTTGAAGGTGTTTGTCTCTCCTATTCTCATCTCATAGGCTATGAAGATTCCATGTAACTCATAAAATATGAGTTTGTCTAGATCTCTTGCTTCTTGTATTTTAGAGATTTTAGAATAATATATTTATGAAAAAGATATTAAAACCTTGTTGACAATGATTTACTCCTTCATTTCTTCTCTAAAGCCTTTGTTTGCATTTACTATTTCATCTACCTTGAGGAGGTAGTCTACAATCTACTCCTCTTCATTCATATTAAGTCTCTCAAAATTGCCTTTGTAAGTTTGTAGCTTGGCCTAATTTACCTTGTCATCTCCTTCATATATTCTATTCAACTTATTCCATATGTCTTGTGCATTCTAATAGTGTATAGCTTTGAAAAATTCTGAGTTTAAAAATTCACAAACAATAGCTTTCTTTTCCTTAGCATTGCTCTCATATGACTTCTTGGAAGTCTAATTAGTAAGATTTGTATTAGGGGATGTATATCCATTTACCATAGGCATCCATACATCAAACCCTAATGAAGATAGATATGATTCCATTATTATACTCCAAAATGCATAGTTAGATCCATCAAAGAGAGGTTCTTTATTTGATGAAGATATTTCTTAACTAGCCATTGTGTTCACCATCTAAGATCTACCTATGATGATTAAGCTTATTTCAAGGAACCTTAGGCATTGATACTAATTTTTGGAACACAACTATCTATTGAAAGGGAGGTGAATTAGTATATCAACTAAAACCAGTCCTTTAATCCTTTTAAATCAAATTCAAAATCATATGAAAATTAAAAGATAAATTTAGAAATCACATACACATAAAAATACATATGACACTATATTTATACATGGAAAACCCAAAGGAAAAAACCATGGCGAGAATAACTACTAGAATATACTATTGTAATCTAGCCTCATAATCAAAGCCTCCTTGGTAAACCTTACTGCTTACACTTTTAAGGGAACCAACCATAATGAAAATCTAATCCCCTAGTTTAAGAAAACTAACTCTAAGGAAGAACCAACTCCCTAACCAATCACCAACTTAGCTTAATCTCATTGGTTACAATGTTTAAGGGTACTAACCCTAAGGAGACACTAATCCCCTAACTAAACACCAATTTAGCTTGTCTGATGATACCAACCAATTAGATATATGGAGCTACAACTCTAATATAAAAAATAGATTACTAAATTAATCCAACTCTATTCTATCTGTTAGAAGTATAATCTATAACTATGCATTCTATACACATTATCTCTATGTGTCTTTCTTCCTCTCTACCCCTCTCTCTCTATGTCTATATATGTATCTATTTGACACACTTCATCTCTCTCTGTAGCCTCTTCTTTTCCTCTCTAACCTCTAGTTCTATGTCTATATATTTTCTATTTGACACTGTCCAACTACACCAGTAGCTTCAACTTTGACACTAACACCTTCTAACATTATCTTCGATGGAATTTACATAATCGTTCGATCTAGGGTTTTATTCTTCTCTATGTTTACACTCAAACTATAACACATCACACCAATTCTAGACTTTAGTTCATTATTACCTAGATTGTAATTTTCTCACATCTCAATTCCATGTATTAATTCATAATTGTAGGTCTATTTACTATCTATGACATCTATTAGACTCAAGTTTTAATGTACATGCTCTTCAATGTTGATTTGATTAGTTAGATTGATCAATATCTTCATATGCGTCGAGATATAGAGCTTATACACAAGTTCCTGCATGTTCCTACATGTTTATGCATGTTTCTCCACTTGACTACTAGAATTTGAATAATTTAAATACTGGCCTTTGTCTCTTTCTCCACACCATCTCCAAGTTCTCTCAATCTATCAGATCTCTATACACTATTGAACTTTAATGTTCCATTCTTTAAAATGTGTATGTTGATTTCCAGATCTTATCTCCCATGTGTTGTTAGATCTTTGAACTTGCATGATATAAACCATGACTTGGTCATTTAAATTCAACAATTTAACCTCATCTTGTTGATTCTTATATCTTTAGATCACTTTCACTTTGTCAGTCTTCTTAAACCTTCTTTATCTTTAACTTTCTACTATGTTAATAAACATCAATCACTTTATTCTATTTGAGTCCACTTGATCCATTGGATCTTTCTCATCCAAGATTATTCATGATGTTGGATCTTCAAAAATGCATGATATTTACTTATATATAGTTTCTAATTTTCATGCTCTTTAACCCATCTGGATACTTCCTAAATCTTTAGATCACTTTTGCTTCATCAATCTTTTCAAACTTGTTTGGTCTTTAACTCATCACTATGTTGATAAACCTCAAAAAAATTATATAATTTGAGTCCATTCACACCTTTATATCTTTTTTGCATGATCACCTACTCACCATTAGATATCCTGATAAGATTGATATTTAGCTTTGATAAGCTCACTCTCATTGGTACTCTATCTGACAGACTCATGTGCTTATGACACTTGGAATTAGTATGTTCACTTGGAGAGACCTTTGAAAATTTGACTTCATCTTGCTCTATTGGATCTAAAATTTCCAATTAAGTGCTAACTATTGATCTTACAACAAGATTGATCATTAACTCTGACAAGGTTACACTCATTGGGTCTCCGTCTGACAAGCATTATGAATGCGACAATTATCACTAGCACATTTACTTGAAGGATCCTTTGAAAATTTAAATTTGCTTTGTTTCATTGGATCATCTACTTATGATAAAGTGATAGTCATTAATCAAGCTCAAACATAATATAAAGTCTAAGACTTAATAAATATTATGTCCTTTGAACCAGTAATTGCTAGGTCAAAGGGGTTGGTTTTATAATGACAACAAAGGATTAGGTTATAACTTAAGCTACCAGGTCTAGGCTATAGCCAGTCACCATCAAAATATAAATTACATGTTGATTCTATGACTTAAACCCTTATTCTTTTACTGAGAAACACTATCTAGTCTGAGAGAAAAGATAATTCAATTTTGAGCTCATTTCTTCTAAATTGAACCTATAGTCCATATATTTAAGATGCTCATGAAAAACCCATAAAATTTCTACTATCTATTTATTTTGAACATCCATAAATGGTTTTTTTTAAAAGAATGATAAATTTTCACATTGTAACTATGAAACATGCTCTTCTCTCCATCAGTTTTACCTAATCTTATTGATATCAATGACATTCTAGTGTCCCTTTTAACATTAATGACAATCATACTATCAATAATTATCACATAGAGCCAAGTATTTAGGGAGCCTAGTAAGAATGATGTATATAAGTTAATATCATTGCCACTTCACATTGTTCCTGATAAGTATATCATGCCAATACTACCACTACTCCACAAAGCTTCAAACAAGTATGACAATGGCTAGGAATCATAAATACTACATTTCAAATGTATAAAAAATTTAACAAATAAACATTCCACCATATACATGCATATGACCATATGACTAAATTTGACAAGTCCATCTATCAAATCTTAGATTCAACAAGTCCATCTGTCAGATCCGAACTCAATAACTACTGAGTCAATGTGATACTAAGTAATATCTACTCCTATCACTTAATATTCATGTTCCTAATTCACCACTTTTCCCTTAGGCTTCCATGACCTAATGATCTCCAAAATGTGTACTAGGTTCAATGAACCATAATTCTATAGTAATAGATCATAGAAAGAAACAATATATGCTAAATAATTCTATATGTACTAACATTCATGTAATAGATTTTTTACATTGAGTCTATAATTGTATTAAGTTGCCACAAGCCAAACATAACTAGTATCATATTTCATAGTTTAACCCATAGTGTTATATTTAAAGTTTAGATAAAATAATGTTAAAATTAACATAACATACAATGGTGAAGGATCACATTGTCCTTAAAACCTTATAAAGGAAACAAATGAGACAGTGTCTCCTTTCTTTCATGACAAGCACTCAACAAGTTAAAATTTTATCTCAACCCTTTTTAGACTACCAAGATGTTCTGCACAACCTATACCCTACTCGCTCTTAATGAATGTAGATAAATAAATCTTCAAAATAACATGATTTTATTCAAGATAATAATAATATCAATCTAATCAAATCAAGGGTATATGATAATATAACAATTATAATCAACTTATAATTCTTAATCTAGAACCAAAATAAATGCAAGGTTGACCACACCACATGGTCTAGGTTAACATCCTAGATAATGTATTGACTTTAAAAAGTCACAAGTGGAAATCAAAGAACTATCATCTCAACAAAAAAAATATTAAATATCCTTTCAAGGTAAAATGAAAACATTGCAACCCAAGTTTCCAAAATCACTACATACTTACCAAATTTGTAGGAGTAGTATTATAAACTACTTCCACAACTGAAAATAAAAAAATAATACCAACCACAAAGATGTATAAATCCATCCAATCCTACAAGTTATTTCTCAACAATAATTATAATTCATTATTTCCATAACTACAAGGAATATTGTCCAAAATAACATTTTAGAAACAAGTTTCAATATCATGAAAATAAGAATCCACTCAGGAGATTATAATGATGTCAATTATAGTGAGGGAGTGTAAAATCACCTCTATACCCACTATAAGATATGAAAATTCTTCTTAATCCACATAAACATAAGGATTCCAATCCATAAACAAACTCCTAACAAAAAGGAATTCTCAATTAGGACATATACACTCTACTTAAAAATATTTCCACTGTACTAGGTGGTACCAAATTAAAAAGTCTTATAAGATTTCCCACTTCTAAGATTTATGTATATAAGACACTAAAATAATGCATGTATACTTAATTGAGAAGCATCCCATGATTTTTTAGACACTCACATCACAAAACACAAATGGTAGAGGTGACATGGTTAACAAGTAACAATGTTATCACTATTGATGTGTTTGATCTAAGTGATCAAATTATTGTAGGAATCTCTTGTTCTAGACCCAATAACTATGTTAATCACTCACCTACCAACATCTTATATAGCATCACCATATAGACACTTGATAAACTAACCTTATAACAACTCTAAAGGGGTAAAATTGCTTCTAAGGTAAACACTCAATGTTCCACACATCATTTCATGAATGTCTCATACTTACAATAGTAACCAAGCAATACAAGATCTACCAAGTCTCAAAACTCTAATCATGGTGTAACATGGTTTTGCACTAAGGCACTACAAATCCAAAATAATGGTATAATACTTCATATCACTAGGTTCACACTGGCGAACATAATGACACAAAAATACTAATTGGCTCATTAGGTTCTAGAGTTTGAGCCACATCTCTAATACCACCTATAACAACCCCACCATATTTGACATAGATAAATATGAATTTTATTTTAATTAAATATGTATATTATAAATAAAATACTCCACAAGAATATAGGTAGGGATAATATAAAATTATCTAAGTGATAATTTTAAATAACGCATACTGCATCATACATCACTGATCATTAACATCATAAGAAACACATCATAATACAAATGTGGATATTAATTACAAATAACTAGCAACTACTGGTACAATATAGAACCACTGTGGCCAATCCAATGTAAATAGATAATTATAGTTATTCATGATAATGTTCTCAATAATAAATACAATATAATACAATGTATATAAATAAGATATATGGATCCCTTAGAGCATAGTTATTAAACTCAAGTATTTGTGGCAATATCAAGTGTCATATCGATAAGTAGTACTATTGTGGGAAGGAAGATCATCATCTTTGTGATTTTACACACCAACCATGGATCAATGACACCCCACATGAATCCCATCAAAAAATGGGCCTCCCTTCATGGATGAGAAGATAGTGATGACATGGGATTCCATAGAGACAAATAAGTAGCCATGTGTTGTATGATTTCTAAAACTAAACATGGAGTGTAACATATAAAACCTATTCTATTACAAGATATGGCACAAATATGTAAATGATATTCATGAAATGAAAATGTCTCACTAAACATAATTTAATCAAAATTTTAAATAATCATAAATAATAGCTATCTATAGATAAGTCAAAAGTCATACACATCACTTGATTAGACTACCTTCATCTACCATTATGATGCTAGTAATTTAGTGAAGTCCATCTCGCTCCTTACTCAATATCAATCATGTAGATTGGTCAAACATAATTATAACTAAAAGATTCATATAATTTACATCCTAATATAAATCATATCACATTAACATGCTAAACATAGGAGTAATCAAATCATTCATTTATTCCATCAAATGTATGAATGAATCTTACATTAGTATCTATCTCATACTATAAACTATGACTATAGTTTATACCATCCAATCAAATATATATTTCACTACAAATTTAAACTACCATGATTAGTTTCTAAACATACTACATCTTATGTTAACCCATACTACCATAGTCTAGTTCTTCTAAGACATAATCACTAGTTTGCACAATCAATGCTTTAAGGTAGACTTAAATACATGGAAACATGATATTCTATTCAAGAAATTAGATATAATGATGCAATCATAAATTCCATGAAACACATAATATTCTATCCTAGGATTAATTACACTCTCAAAGGTTGTATGCATGCATACATAAAATCCTACTAACTATCACAAAACATGCTATTCATAGTAATAACTAACATATAAATAGTTAATCAATCAAACATAGGTGTGAATCTAGACATAAAAATTACTATATGCACCATCTGGATAGTTTGTGTGTGTGTGTGTGTGTGTGTGTGTGTGTGTGTGTGTGTGTGTGTGTGTGTGTAGTAGTAGTAGTAGTACTCTATAACATCTCATAATATCATAGTTTTTTGTTTACTAACACAACTACACAATTATGAATAACCAATTTTACAATTCCAAGAAACAACTGACTCATAATCATAAATAATATTCCAACAAGTATGGGTTATACCACTTGGGTATACCCTATGCTTAAATTTCATACTACTATATCTTATAGACACACACCATGATGCACTATTATATATATATATATATATATATATATATATATATATATATATATATATATATATATATATATATATATAACACTCTCATATTATGTACCACACAAAAGTATTATATGTTGAATATATATAATGAATAGCCAATCATAGACCTTATACAGAATTAGATAACTCACAACCAAGTTATTGTTCATATGAGCATAATACAACAACTTATTACTTTTCTAGGTGATTATTTTTATATGGTTATAATTTCTAATCTTACATAATCTTATAACTTGTTAATAATCTATTATCTATAGATATAGGCATATGACCCAATGAATATATATAAGTTATATAATTATATTAATACCCAAGTCCATGTATAGGTATTTTTTTTATATGGAAACTCTTTTACATATTAATTGTATCCATATTATGTTATACTTGTTAAGCACGGGATATACTGAGATGGGGGTGAATCAGTATATCATATATCTTAAAAAAAAATCTCTTAACCAAAATCCACTTAATCAAACATTCAAAATATGCAATAAAACTCAAACAATAAACACCACATAAGATAGAGAGACTCCAAATATAATGTGGAAACCCAATGAGGAAAAAACCATGAAGAACAATCTCAAGTATATGAATGAGCACCAACCCAAACAATATTCACAGGAACCAACTTGCAGGAGTACCAACCCCTTTGCTGAGCACCAACCCAATAACTATTCACGAGCACCAACCCCTTTTCCAAGCACCAACCCAACAAAAATTCATGAGCACCAACCCCTTTACCGAGCACCAACCCAACAATAATTTGTGAGTACTAACCCACATGAGCATCAACCCCTTTGTGTATACCACACACGTATCTCTCAATGTTGCTATCTCAACAAAGGATAGTTCAATACAACATCTCTTTCCTCTCTCTCACCTTTTTTATTCTAAGCTAGATATAACAAATACAAATCATATTCTTCTCTCTCAAATGTTCTTCTAAGCTAGATATTACAATATCAAATCAACCTCTATCTCTCATTTTACAAAAGGCTTCTCAAGACTTTATTTATAGCTTTCCAAATGACCTTTGGCCTTCCCCCTTTGTGACTCTTCAATCCTCATGGAAAATGGTGCCAAAATTGTATGACCCTTCATATCCTTGCCTTTGAAAATTCATGTGGTGACCCTTCATGAGCAAAAATTTCCTTCCCACTTTTGTCCTTATCTTGGTGACTTTTCGTATTCCTCAAAGTGTCCCTTCATGAAAAATTGTGCTCTTCCTCTTTTGTCTTTACTTGGTGACTCTTGGAATTACCCAAGATGAATCTTCATGGGAAAATGCATCCCATCCTTCTTTTTTCTTTACCCCATGGCTCTTTGACTTATCCATGGGCCCTTATTTTGTCTCATATGCAACTAAAAATATATTTGTTAAAATTAAATAAATATTAACTCACATTAGCCAAGATATATTTATTACAAACAACATTAAATGCAATGGGGCCTTTTATCGCCAATAATGCTAGACCTTTGACATCAATGACAATATTTTCAACAATCTCTCCCTTTATCATTTATGGCAACCTCAATCCTAAAACTGCCACATCCTATCACTTACACATACTATCATTTGAAAACATACAGTAACTCCCTCTTATTATAGCAACCTGTACCTATATCTACACTTGTACGCGTACCTATTATTTTCCCCCTTTGACATCAATGGCAAAGGGCCTACCTAGAGCTAACACTTAGCTCCCCCTCAACTAATGTTGAACATCAATGGTAGGAAGTAATAGAAATTACTCTTAACTCCTCTTGCAGATCTTTGAATGTGTCCTTTGATCGTGCCTTTGAGAAGATATCTAACAATACATATACATTGTTCCCTATCCTTTGAGCATCTGCAATCAACTCATTTGAATATTTTCTTCTAATCTCACACCCTTCATCATGAAACTTTAATGTGTATCCTTGATCACATAATTTACTAACACTCAATAAATTATGCTTAAGACCTTTTACATATAAAACATTCTTAGTCTTAGTTATACCATAATCCAAACTCAAGGTACCTTTTTCAACTATTCTAGCAGTGGTTTTATCTCTAAATCTCACTATACCACCATTGATCTTTTTTAGAGTAATGAACTTACTTTTATCTCCTATCATATGCCTTGAACATCCACTATCAATTAACCATGGCTGATCTTTACCTCTTACATGCAGGACTGTCTGAACCATCATAAAATATTTAGGTTGTTTCTTCTACCATGAACATGTCTAAACCTTTTTCTTGATGAATGGAGCTTTGAAACTCTGATCCTTCTTGATTGACTCGAACATGCTTCTACAATACTGAGCTATGTGTCTGAAGTTGTTGCACTTGTAGCATACTATGGTCTCTTCATCAAAGCTTGATAGAGGAGCAAAAGAGTTGTGGCTTCTGCTTGACTCTACTTGACTTTCCTTCTCCTTATTTCTGAAATTGTTATCTCTTTTTCTACATTCTAATTTCTTGTGACCATATCCATTACAATAAAAATAATAGCCATAAAAATAAGACCTGTATGTATATCTCTAACCTGATTTCCTTTTATAGCTTTGTTCCTTGTAGCCTTCTCTATTTGAAATGTCCTCTGTATTCTTCATTTCTCCCCTATTTCTTCCTCTTTTGTAAGAGCTTCAACATAGCTCTTCTTTTCAAATCTGATCCCTGTCTTATCTAAATTTGCTTTTTGACTTTTCAATATCTTATTTAGCATGTTAGTTCTATCCTCAAATTTTGACTCACTAACTACTTTATCATTGATTTCTTTCTTAATATCTTCTTTTAAAGAGGCAATTTCAATAACATACCTTTGACATTCTTTTCTTGCTATTTCCAACTATGCTATGAGATCTTCTTCATTCTTCTTGGCTTTTTTAAAGTGTGCTTGTAGATCTTCAATAATTTCCTTTGACACCTTTTCATTTTTCTCGATCTGGCTCTTTAATCTTCGATTCTTCTTTTGAACAGCTTCTAACTCTTCTAAGGCACAAATAAGCTCTCCTTCCATATTCACTTCAGCTTCCTCCTCTTCTTCTTCTTGATCACCTTCATGTATGGCCATGAATAGAATCTCTTATTCTTCTGAATCACTGACTCCACTATCTTCGACTGAGCTAGGATCCTTAGAATACAAGCTCCTCTTCTCGAATCCCTTGTTGGATTTGCCTTTGAAATTATTCTTGTATGTAGGCTTTTCTTCTTCATCATCATTACCATTATTTAGGCATCTGGCTGAAAATGTCTAATCTTTCCACAATTAAAATATTTAAAAGGTAATTTTCCTTGATATTTACCTATTTCTCTTTTTGTCTTGCGAATGAAAAGTGCTTCATTGTCATCTTCATCATCACTAGAACTATCACCTGATTCGTGAATCATAGCTTTCTCTTTCTTTGATGTCTTGAAAGTTGCTTCTCTCTTTAAGGGTTTATCTTGTTCTATCCGCATCTCATATGTCATGAGTATACCATGAAGCTCATCCATCTTTAGCTTGGCTAAATTCTTCATCTCCTCAATTGCCAAAACCTTTGTATCATATCTCATTGGTAGAGATCTCAAAACCTTTTGCACCACCGTTGACTCATCCAAAGTTTCTCCAAGACCTTGAATCTGATTTATGATTTGATCAACTTGTTGATGGCATAAAATTGTGCTAGGTCTTAGCCAATCAATAATGAGAAGTTTCAAGCTATAGGACAATGTGGCTTGAAACAACCTCTAGGTTTTAAAGAAGGTGGTCTCTTTTATTTTATAGGTGTTGAGGAAAAGGGATAGGAGACTAAACAAAAATGCAAAATGCAGGAATTAAAACCTAACTATGGCCATGCACTTGAGTGTAATTCAAACCTGAGCATAGTGAGGCTACTATATGATTCTATTACATTTAAGAGTAGACAAGTGCATGATCAATTTAAAAGATTGGAATAACAAAAATAGAGGCTCAAAATAGGGGAGTCTTTTGCTAAGATATAGGAATTGTCAAAAAAGGCATAGTGTTCAATCTTCTTAATAAAATATTTTACTCACATAAGAGGTGCAGAAGTCACGCATAGTTATGTAGAACTTTAGACTCCAAAAAATGAGACAAAAGCAAATAACATTTCCAATCACAACACTAGAAAATCTATAGAATAGACTAATTTGCAAATGACACAAATAACACCAACCAAGGCATGGAGATTAAATTTCCTTAATTCATTTAGCCACATAAAGGGCACAAAAACATGC
Source organism: Torreya grandis (assembly GCA_037957365.1). Lineage (NCBI taxonomy): Eukaryota > Viridiplantae > Streptophyta > Pinopsida > Cupressales > Taxaceae > Torreya > Torreya grandis. Next base: position 3,103,168 of record JARHVA010001413.1, on the reverse strand, counting down.
ATGATTACATCAAATTTACAACTTAAGAAAATTAAGACAAGAGCAAATGATATTACTGGTCAAAATTACAAGAAGTCTAAACTATGAGAAATTTCCCCCCTTCAGATTTTACAATTTTGCTTATATAGCCTTGGATGTCTCTGGGTGTTACTTCCTTTCCCACGCAATTCCACTCCATCTTTTACTCATAGGAGACAAATCAGATGATGCATTCAATGCCATGGATGCGTCTTGGTCTTATCAGAAACTGCCCTGACTTTGGCATGGCAATCCATGTCTAGTACCTCTCTTTGCACCTAAAATTCTTTGTTCCATCATCTATTTGGCTGCTCAACTGTCTACTCTACCTCTGCTGGTAGGGGACAAATAGGTGGCATCTTCAATGCTTGTAAGTCCCCAAAAATCTACCCAGTGCACTATTCTATATACCATAAATAACTTTCACCTATTTTCCCTCCATCTTTATTGTAGTAGATAAGCAGACACAATGACACTTAGTCAATCTATGACATTTATCTCCTTTTGATCTAGAAGGCCCCAGAGGATGACACTTGGCTGCTTCCACTTTCTTTACATTCTACTTAGGAATGCTCTGCCTTTGACACCTGTTGCACTCTGCTTCCTTGATACTTTGCAGTTTTATCGAAACAAAAATCATTGCATTCCTTACTTGAGAAACCTTTAAGGAAGGATGGATGCACATGGCAGTCTTTACTCATTGACACTCGGTGCTCCCATAGTCCTTTGGAATATCAACTGGGTCCCACCACCATCTTTATTCGATAATTAGGCTCACGATGGTTTCTCAGAGGTTGACACATGGCAACCTCTGTTGCTCTTGAGAAGATATGTGGCATCTTCTGCTTCTCCTTCTATGGGTATATGGTGCCTTCCACTTTCTTTGGGGATGGAGTAGAGAGGGACTTGGGGGGTGACACTTGGCAGCCTCCACTGCACTTTAGTACTTAAGCAAAATGAAAAGATTCCTTTATGCGCTTTGAACAAACACGTTAGACCAAAGTCTCCCAGATAATGACACATGGTGACTTCTGCTTCTTCTTCAAAAAGGTCATTTAGGATCTTCACGACTACTATCTGGCACTTTGTGCTCTCCCTGCTACTGGGTATGTGGTGCAATCTGTGGTTCTTCAAAAAGCTACAAAAGGGTCCTCAAAAGTCACAAGTTGTCCATCTTCATCTTCTTAGAAAGTGACACGCAACTACTTCTACTTAAATCCAATACTTAGGCCAAAATTAAAAGGAAAGGAACAAAAGGGAAAAAGGAACTGTGCTCTGAGGATGACACTTGCTAGCCTCCGCTGCATTTTGACACTTAGGCAAATGAAACCGTCCTCTGCCCCAAAACTCTGCTGCTTTGCTCAAAGTGCGTAGGAACCAAAATTGTAGTGCTCAAATCAAAAATCAATTGAATATGGCATAGAGTAAGAAATTACTCTACAATTATTGGTGTCCATCAGGACTTTTTAGCCTGCTTAAAAAGAACTTGACTCACGCTTGATCAAAATTTACAGCTTCAAAAGAGCTGTCTAGAAGATAGACCACTCATGGTCAGATAATCCTTGCTTACTCTACAACTCATCAAAATCCAAATCCAAGTTAATGAGATCCTTATACGAGAAGGTTTGTAGGACCTAAGCAGTGGCTTTCAGCTTGGATTCTAGCCAAAAAATAGGATCCAGAATAGTCTCAATCTCTTGGGCTAAGGAATCATCTTGCAAGCTCTGGAAAACTATCTGATCTAGTTGTTTACCCAGTAGTAATGTTTGGAGTTGATCGGTCATCAGGACCATCTTTGCATTTGGAAATGGGGAAGGCAAGCCTAGTTGCACCAAATCTTCAATGTGTTGTCTCATCTCACCGATGCCTTCCTTCATGACATCAAGACAACTTCTGCAACTATTGGTTGTGGCATTGTGACTGAGCTCCTCATTCCTCCATTTCATAGTAGCCATTCTGTCAGGGATCCTCGTGACTGCCAATATCACATCCCTCTAGTTGTAGAGTTTCTCCAGTAATGAATGAGAGTCCACAACTCTCTGAGAGATCATGACCAGAATGCTCTATACTAAATTTTCTACCCTTTCACACAGCTGCTGCACATTGTGTAGAAAGGTGAAAAGTGGCCTAAGCTAGAAAATCTCAGAAGATATGCTTGTCCACACTGACTCATAGAGCTCCTTCACCATCTACTTGACTCTAACACCTCTAGGCCTATTGGCTAGCTCAATCACCAATTACATCATCCTTTGTTGCTCTGCTTAGAACAGGGCTTGAAAATCCATAGCCTTGCTCTATTCTTTTAGTAGCCTTTGCTATGACTGGGTAACATGTAGCTGGACTCCTTCAACTCTTCTCTACAATGTTGCATTTTCCCATCTCAAAGTTGTAGCTATTTCCTTCACAAGTGCAAGCTCTATCTTCAAAGAATCATTTTGGGCCTGAATTGCCCATTGAGCCTGGAGGGAAACAGTATCTTGCAACTGTTTCTGTAGACTAGCTATCTCATTGTCTTTCCTATTTATTTGTTCAGCCAAACTATTATAGTTTGCCTTCTCCTGGGCCAAATTGACCTCCATCTTCTACAGTCTCTTAGATTTCTTCAAGTAATCTTTTGTGACTGTAGAAGTGGATTCGGTTAGCATCTTGACTCTATCTTGAGGCCTAAATAGGGACATACCAATGGCCACTACATTCATGGTGTAGTCTTCTGGCTGCATTTGTTCGCTTGGCCTGGCAATGTTGGGTGACAAATGGGTCACCATCAGCTAATGTTGAATGGGGTTGAATTGTGACCTCAAATGTGGGACCACCGGTGCTTTATTCTCTTTACTCCTCTTCTTCTCCAATTGGGCTTCTCTTGCCTTCCTAGTAGCATCAGCTTGCATCTAAAAGGAGGAAGGGGACACAATATGTCCCCCTATGAAATGAAATCCTTGTGGCAAGCCATTTTAGAGAGCCATTGGTTGGGTAGGGGTGAGTTGTAGAGGCATCTTTCTAGGAATGAAGGGGAAAAAATAAGGTAATGTGAGGGGCTGGGGTGTTGATGATGGGGTGGCTTGTGAGATTAGGATGGTAGCAGTGGTGTGAGGTGTCATCTGACTGGGTGGAGGTGTTATGTCAGTGGGGTGAGGGATAGAATGAGATGGAGGAGGGGGAAGAATGCTTACCTACGGAGAAGTTGTAGTGCTTTGCACTAGGCACTGTGAAGGCTCCTCTTCCTCCACTGGGTCCAATTAGAACTACACCCTCCTTTTTTTGGGTGTCTCCACCTTTGGCTATGTTTGTCTCCCTTCCACCTCTGTTGTTGGTAGTGGTGCATGTGTATAACTGGGGACTTCAATTACTCCCACCTGAGGGGTGACCCTTGGTGGTGAGGATGGTACACTTCTTTGTTATTCTGCAGCCTCTATAGCTCGCTCTGGACCCTGTGGTGGTTGGCTTGGTCCTGCTTCAGCTGCTTGCTCTTCCCTAAGTGCCGGTGCTGGGCTTGTTTCTAGGCTAGAAATAGGGAATGGATGCCACTCATCCCAAATTTCTTCCCATCTTTCATCTGAGTCTATGCCTCTGAAGGCATGGGTGGTCTGGGAGATCTCCTACCTATATCTCCAATAGGCTTCAATTTTCTCTACATCCCATCCTTTGTTCCTCAGTGTCCTTCTCAAACCAGAGGTCATTCTAGCTTTAGGATTATACTCCCTCTATTTATCATATAAGGTCTCCCATGGCCTATTCGGTGGGAGAGGTAGGTTCGTCAACTCAACATAGAGACTAGGGGTGTCTTTCAAAAGATTTTTCTTGGTTTCCTAATAGGGGAAGCTTTCATACATGATCCTGGCTCCAATTTTGTTTTTCCTCACTACAGAGGCTATGTAATCAACTGGGTCATAAACCCACTTGTCTTTGATTAATAGGAAGCCCAGGGAGGTCAACTTCCTCAACAGCACGGTCTCGGCTTCTTTGGCTTCAAGGCTTACGTTGCCTACCATCCATGGGAGATTGTACATTCTCATTTTCTTTTTCTTGGAGCTGTATTCATTGTCAACCACTGACACTTACCTGGCAATTTCTAGGAATACTAACTGAAGAGTCAAAACCTTTGGCAGCAACACTGGCTCCCCAAAAAATCCATGGGCCCTGATGATTGTGTGATGTGCCCCAAAATAATAGTCACATGGAATTGGGCAACTGACCAGGAGGTTTGTGACACTTGGGAATAACCTATTTATAAAAGGCTTGGGGCTAAGTTAATGGAAGATAGGAGTGATGAATAATTCCTAGAAGTCATATGTGTCACTGATTTTTGATAAAATATGTGTCCATGTGGACACAGGGATGGTTCTTTGGGGATCAAAGGCTGGGTCATATAGGTTCAGGCTCATAAATTAGGAGAAGAGGTCAAGGTTCTAGTGCATAATGAGGTGGAACAGAAAGGAGGAATACCTAAATATCCCTTGTGCCCTGAAATGGGTCACCTGCTTGACCATCAAAAAGGTGAGATGCTTAGAGAAGTCAAGATGGTACTCTTGCATCTTGTCAACTATTTTCAGCCTGTATAGGATGGCCATTTGCTCTGCGTATACCACCACATCATCCTTCATGCCGAAGATGAGAGCCATCATCGATAGTGTGTCTTGGCTGGCGGGCGCGAATTGAGTCCTTGAAGTGGGGAGCGTAGGCACCGTTGTGTCACCATCAGTCATTTGCAACTCAGACCTCAGAAACCTAGTTTGAGTGTTGACATTTACCCACATCCTCTGAGCCCTTTTAATAGTAGGGAAGGTGGCTGTATCATCGTATAGCAGGGAAAACATGTCCCTAATAGCTTTTACCATGACCTGTAGCATGAATGGGCCTTGCTAAATGGTGTGATATCATGGATGGAGCAAGCTTGCACACCACTTAATTATATCTGGGCATGGATGCACAGCTAGGACAATGAATTGGGCCAGCTAGGAGGTCCATATCCTCATCTCGAATGTCTCATATTGCCTTGCCCTAGCTCTTTGCAGACATCTCTAGTGTGCCCCTTCTCTGAGGTTCTTTCCACTGGCTCTTTGCAGAATCAGGTCTATGATTCCATTTGCATAGTCCCTTACTTTGGATGGGTCACTGGTCTAACCGACTCCCAGAGATTTTGTTCTTAGGTAGCTTCTTTGTGGTTGCACAAGAGCTACAACATATGATTTACTTGCCAACAACCTATCGAGATATCCCGGTGCTCCTGTTCCTTGTTGGGATGATGATGCTCCTACCATCTCTATGTTTCTTGTATGATACCCTGGTATGAACTTTGCTCAAGATAAAAAAAACACTTGCTGAAACAATTTCACCTAGTGCTAACAATTGCAATGAGCAAGATATTTTTGCAGGAGTGCTTGAGAGTTGTAAACTTTAAAATTTTCTAAGGGGGTATTTATGGGCCTACAAGTCCCAAATGGCATTAATTTTGGGTGACCGTTAGTAAATCCTACTCAATATTCAGGAAATAGCAAGGCAGACATGTAATGTGATGTAAGGTACCTTGGAAATCTTGAATGATTTGGGGAAGCATTTATTGCAGCAAAATTTAAAGAATTAAAGCATTCTTAAGACACCGACTCTACGTTTAAAATGCTTATTTTTAAATAAAAGTGGGAAAGCAAAAAACAAAACAAAGCAATGTGGGAATGGAAACTACCTAACTACATTAATTAAAAATCCTTATTTCCCTTCAGGATCAAAAATGAACTTTCCAACGTCTTCTTTATGACAAGCCAACTTGTGTTGCCATACCAGTGGTTGTAACGGGTGTACCTTTGATGGAATGTCTTCTACACCGGCCACACGAACTTGCCTGCACTTGAATGAGTCTGAGCAAAACATGTATTTAACGCCCACAAACTCTCTATGTCCTTGAATGCCCATCGAATATTGGTTCTTCATGTTTTCGGGTGTCATCAATAAATTACCGGTTATTGGTCCTTCACTCTGTGCCTTTTGATACTCATTCTCTTTTGGCTTGTTTCTTTCAGATTCTAGCTTTGTTTTATCATCATGCTCTGTGATGACTTCATCCTCTTCAAAGGATGAATCTAAAAGATGGCCTTCCTTCTGCATACTCATTTGAGCCTCACAATCGTCTTCTCCATTTCTGGCCAATACATAGCCTTCTTGCAGGATAGTGCCATCTGTCTCAAAAACTTGGTCAAGGGGGTATCCATATTCCTCCACGTCTTCTTGCAAAGTGAGGAAGAAGTTAGAAATGATCTCCTCCTCATCTGAAGTTAAGGAAAAAGCTTGCAGCTTATCCTTTTTCTCATCAAAGGGGGAATCTATGGTGATTTCCTCCTCATCCGTTCTTATGGAATCCTCTTGACTAGCCATGAATTGGGTGTACTCTTCTGTGTACTTAGCTGCTTCATTCAAAATAAATTCTTCTTCAGAAGGGGATGAAGAAGAAGGCTATGATGTAAAACAAGAAGCTTCTTGAGGAAGAGTGAAAGGGGCTTGAGAGGAAAGTGAGTGATTGATATTTTCTTCCCTTGTTGCTATCATAGGTTCTGCATTATTGGGTAGTGATCTTCACAGGTTTGACCTTGCTCATGAATAGGGATGGCATATGTCTGGTCTAGAATTTGTGGTGGTGGATATGAATTTTGGTAGACTTGGTAAGGTTGGTTATCATGAACGCTTAGCCTTTCTTCTAGAAATGTAATCAATCCACACATATCTAACATCTCATATGTAAGCTCTTGCCAATTTGCTCTTTCAATGGGATCCCACTCACTTTTGATCAGGTCTATTGCTTCCCTCACTTGATAAATGACATGACAAGGAACCTCTTGGCCATATCCCCTTCTGTTTTCAAGCTCTAACACATATTTTTTAAAACCCAACAATGCTTTTTGAAGGTGAAAATAAGGTCAAGTTGGGCATGATATGTGGCATATTAGGGAGACTAGTCATAAGATTGGTATAGCTCATAACCATTTGCATCCTTTTTACTTGACATGGTTCTAATAGAAGCCTATTCTTGATTAAATATATAAGGAGAATAAGACTCATAGCTATGAGTTACAGAGTTATACATACCAAATGGATTTCTTGATGATATTGCTTAATCGACTGATGACTCAGAGTCATTGTTGGTGTCGATGAAAACCTCCAAAGCCTAATTGGTTGAATAATACACCAAAATTTCTTCAACTTGATGAAAGACATGTCCCATTGAGCATGCCAAAATATTGTTGATGGCATAAAATTGTGCTAGGTCTTAGCCAATCAACAATGGGAAGTTTCAAGTTGTGGGACAATGCGGCTTGAAACAACCTCTAGGTTTTAAAGAAGCTAGTCTCTTCTATTTTATAGTTATAGAGGAAAAGGGATAGGAGACTAAATAGAAACGCAAAATGCAAGAATTAAAACCTAACTATGGCAATGTGCCTGAGTGTAATCCTAATCCTAACCTGAGCACAATGAGACTACTATATGATTCTATTACATTTAAGAGCAGACAAGTGCATGATCAATGTAAAAGATTGGAATAATAGAAATAGAGGCTCAAAATAGGGGAGTCTTGTGCTGAGATATTGGAATTGTCAACAAAGGCATAGTGTTCAATCTTATTAATAGAATTCTTTACTCACATAAGAGGCACAGAAGTCACGCACAGTTATGTAGAATTTCAGACTCTAGAAAATGAGACAAAAGCACATAACATTTCCAATCACAGCACTAGAAAATATACAGAATAGACTAATTTGCAAATAACACAAATAACACCAACCAAGGCATGGAGCTTAAATTTCCTTAATTCATTTAGCCACATAAAGGGCACAAAAACTACATCAACTTTACAACTTAAGAAAATTAAGACAAGAGCAAATGATATTACTGATCAAAATTACAAGAAGTCTAAACTATGAGAAATTTCCCCCCTTTAGATTTTATAATTTTGCTTATATAGCCTTGGATGTCTCTAGGTGTTACTTCCTTTCCCGTGAAATTCTACTCCATCTTTTACTCACATGAGATAAATTAGACGGTGCATTCAATGCCTTGGATGCGTCCTGGTCTTATCAATAACTACCCTGACTGCAGCATGGCAATCCATGTCTAGTACCTCTCTTTGCACCCAAAATTCTTCATTCCATCATCTGTTTGGCCGCTCAACTGTCTACTCTGCCTCTGTTGTTAGGGGACAAATAGGTGGCATCTTCAATGCTTGTAAGTCCCCAAAAACCTACCCGATGCATAGTTCTCTATATCAAGAATAACTTTTGCCTATTTTCCCTCCATCTCTGCTATAGCAGATAGGCAGAAATGAGGACACTTAGTCAATCTATGACATTTCTCTCCTTTTGATCTAGAAGGCACTGGAGGATGACACTTGGTTACTTCTACTTTCTCTACATTCTACTCAGGAACACTCCACCTTTGACACTTGTCACACTTCGCTTCCTTGATACCTTGCAGTTTTATCGAAACAAAACTCGCTTCAATCCTTGCTTGAGCAACCTTTAAGAAAGGATGGATGCATGTGGTAGTCTTTACTCGTTGACACTCTGTGCTCCCATAGTCCTTTAGAATATCAATCGGGTCATACCACCATCTTTATTCAGCAATTAGGCTCACGATGGTTTCTCAGAGGTTGACATGTGGGAACCTCCACTGTTCTTGGGAAGATACATGGCATCTTTCACTTCTCCTTCTGGGGGTATATGGTGCCTTTCAATTTCTTTGGGGATGGAGTAGAGAGGGACCTAGGGGGTGACACTTGGCAACCTCCATTGCACTTTAGTACTTAAGCAAAATGAAAAGATGCCTTTATGGGCTTTGAATGAAAGCATTGGACCAAAGTCTCTCGGATAATGACATGTGGTGACTTCTACTTCTTCTTCAAGAAGGTCATTCAGGGTCTTCGCGATTGCCATCTAGCACTTTTTGCTCTCCCTACTGCTAGGTACGTGGTGCGATCCATGGTTATTCAAAAAGCTACAAAAGGGTCCTCGAAAGTCACCAGCTATCCATCTTCATCTTCCCCAAAAGTGACACTCGGCTGCTTCCGCTTGAATCCAATACTTAGGCCAAAATTAAAATGAAAGGAACAAAAAGGAAAAAGGAACTATGCTCTTAGGATGACACTTGGCAGCCTCTACTGCATTTCAACACTTAGGCAAATGAACCTGTCCTCTGCCCCAAAACTCTGCTGCTTTGCTCAAAGTGCACAGGAACCAAAATTGTAGTGCTCAAATCAAAAATCAATTGAATATAGTGTAGAGTAAGAAATTACTCTACACAACTCACAAAAGATAACTTGCTATATTTTCTTCTTCTTCCATCTTCAAAATTTCAAACTATCTTCTAAAAGTCTGAAGATTAGCTTGCTAAACCTTTCCATCACCTTTGTAAATATTCTCAAGTTTTACCCAAGTTTCATGAGCAAATTTACATTTCATAACTTTGACAAATTTAGATTCACATAAACCACATAAAATAACATTTAAAGCTTTAGTATTACATTCACTTGCCTTCTTTTCTACTAGAGTAATTGTAGATGTCTGTGGCTCTTCATATTCCTGTACCACTACTTTCCATATGTCCAATCCAAGGGCCATCAAATAAACCTTCATTCTCATGCTCCAAAAAGCATAATTCATCCCATCAAACAAAGGTGCCTTATTTTTATAAAGTCCTTCTTGTGACCCAACCATTGTGCTTTCTCGATCTACCTTCAAGCTGTAAAACTTTTCAAAAAGGAACCTAATCTGTTACCAATTGTTAAGAATGAGATATAATAAGAGGGGGGGTGAATCAATATATCATATATCTTATAAAAAATTCCCTTAACCAAAATCCACTTAATCAAACATTCAAGATATGCAATAAAACTCAAAGATTAAACACCACACAAGATAGAGAGAGACACCAGATATAACATGGAAACCCAATGTGGGAAAAACCATGGAGAACAATCTCAAGAACATGAATGAGCACCAACCCAAACAATATTCACAAGCACCAACTTGCAGGAGCACCAACCCCTTTTTTGAGCACCAACCCAGCAACTATTCATGAGCACCAACCCCTTTACCGAGCACCAACCCAGCAACAATTTGTGTGCACCAACCCACAAGAGCACCAACCCATTTGTGTATACCACACACCTATCTCTCAATGTTTCTATCTCAACAAATGATAGTTCAATACAAAATCTCTTTCCTCTCTATCACCTTTGCTCTTCTAAGCTAGATATAACAAATACAAATCATATTCTTCTCTCTCAAATGCTCTTCTATGCTAGATATTACAATATCAAATCAACCTCTCTCTCTCATTTTACAAATGGATTCTCAAGCCTTTATTTATAGCTTTCCAAATGACATTTGGCCTTTCCCCTTTGTGACCCTTCAGTCCTCATGGAAAATGGTGTTGAACTTGTATGACCCTTCATATCCTTGCCTTTGAAAAGTCATGTGGTGACCCTTCATGAGCAAAAACGTCCTTCCCACTTTTGTCCTTATCTTGGTGAACTTTTGTATTCCTCAAAATGTCCCTTCATGAGAAATTGTGCCCTTCCTCTTTTGTCTTCACTTGGTGACTCTTGGAATTCCCCAAGATGACTCTTCATGAGAAAATGCATCCCATCCTTCTTTTGTCTTTACCCCGTGGCTCTTTGACTTCTCCATGGGCCCTTCTTTTGTCTCATATGAAACCAAAAATATATTCGCTAATATTAAATAAATATTAACTCACTTTAACCAAGATATATTTATTACAAACAACATTAAATGCAATGGGGCCTTTTATCACCAATAATGCTAGACCTTTGACATTAATGACAATATTTCCAACACTATTCTTATCAAGTTAATTTGACATCAAACACTCATATGGATATCTGATTATGACTTAAAATATAAATGAACTTAGTATAACATCATATTTGAATCTATAAATGATTTACAACTTTGGTTGTGATCATATCACCATGGCTATGAATATGTATATAGACTCGCACATCCCTTTCCACTATTCTAGCTCTATATTCGATTCACATTTCCATCAAGACTACTAAGTTATGAAATCCTGACATGACTTAGAATGTTTCAATAGTTAATGATTTTACATGTTAAATATGATTCAAGTTAAAACCAAATAGGCAAGGTTCATGAAATGTATTGACTATAAATTATCATATATATATATATATATATATATATATATATATATATATATATATATATATATATATATATATATATATATATATATATATATATATATATATATATATATATATCTGTGTGTGTGTGAGAGAGAGAGAGAGAGATATCTGTTACTACACCATATGCCTAGAGTAATTGTACATTAAGGATATGACCATGCATCAGTCATCTCATGAACATTAGTTATATTATTATTATTATTATTTGATTAACTAATGTAGGCACACATGAATAGAGGGTAAACACATATTAGCTTCATAATATTATCACATATAACAATAATGTAGCATCTGATATCTTGGTAATATACAATTTACTATCTAGAAATGCTACTTCCCTTTATTACAAGCTAGTCTTAACATAGTATTTGGACTAATTTGAGCATATTGTGACAAATGGTATAATGTTAGGATAGCCTAACAATGCATTACATAAATGAATATTATTATCAAAATAATAACATATAAGTGATGTAGTCATTTAAACTTGGGACCTTTTAACATAGCATGAGGATAGTGTGCATAAAATAAAGTTTGTGAGTGTCCCTTTCCTTTCCTCATTTAAACTGTAATATAAGGCTATTATGATTATTAAAATGATCTGATATCAAGAGGCAAGAAAATTTATTACAAGTTCATACAATTTTACAAGTTCATTGAACTTAGTTCAAGGCTATTATAGTCAATGCATGTATAGTTATTAATAATAAGTCACTGCATACATAATTTTAAACTCAATATGATAAAAATATCTCGTTTTATATACCATCTCAAGCATAAAATTAGATAGATTTAGCCATGGGATGCCAAAGTGGAAAACTTAGATCATTACATTCTCTTTATACATGTTGCTAAATTTTAAACTCAATATCTTTCTCAAAGGTAGATCATTAATTTCATATAAGTAGAAGAGACTGAATCATGTTCATCATACTTGTATCTAGGTAGCAAAGAATCAACTTTAGTTTATTACCTAGAAAAGAAGAAGTAATAGGACTACGTTGAGCTTAGTTGGGGGGAAATTTTATAGTAGGGATAGTAGATAAGTGATCCCAATGGCCCATAGATTGTACTTAGCTTGAGTAATCAAAATTCAAAGCTCAAGTATTAACTAGAGCACTCACTATACCTCTAAACTAGCATAAATAGAGTTGTTAATAGTAATGCTCAATTAAGTTTCTTCTTATGGGCTTCTTTTGTATTGATGGGCATGCTTTTTATTGAATAACTGATAATGTTTCCCTAGATATCATATGTAAATAATAATATAATTTTTTTGAAGCTTTGATGTCTTCCTGATATATTATTTTGCTCACGCATTTATAATATTTTTTTGTCACTTTAATAACACACCCTCTACTATGCATATCTCTCTTCTAGATTTTAATTTTTCTGATATTATTATGTATATTGAATATGAATATAACAAGTATTTTATATTTATAATAAATCACCTTATATAATAAATTAATGTATGCTTATAATAAATTATTGAATATATGCTTCTCTTTAAGTCATGTATGCTTCGGTATGAAGTCACTTTCTCAAACATATATAAGCACCTCACTATATATAATGATGTATAAAGATATTTATAATTTATGTATATTAATATTGAAGATAAGTACTGCTTATAGATATAATCTATTTGACTATATTACATAGATAAATTTGATTATTTCAAATAAAATTCTAATACTTTACCTATCTCTTGATAGTGTTTGGTTGAATCTAGATTAAACATGCCCTTGTTCCTTCTATTCTACCTCCATCTCTTCTCCCTTCACTTTTCTCTTCCATGCTTTATCTTCTCCTCTAAAATATTTTCCCTCCTTTATTTTTATTTTTTCCTTTTGATGAGTATGGCCTCTCTTTTTCCTTTAAATCCCCTTCTTTTCTTATTTTTGTTTATTTTTTATTTTTTACTCCCCTCTCTTTTTTTAAAGCTCACTTTTTTTGTCTAAAGCTCACCACTTTATTTTAATTTATTCTATTTCCCAATTACAATGCAATATAATTGTTTTATCTATTTTTATGCCAACATTTTTTTTATCCTCTAACTTTAAACCTTTCCTCTTTTCCATTTTATTCCTAATTTTGATTTTATTTATTTCATTTTAGTATTTTTAATTTTACTACTTTAATTAAAATCTATACATACCATGATAGTTTAATAATAACTCCATTAATTACTAACCTCAAGTTTGTGCAAATTTCATTCTAAAGGCATTAATGTTCATATGCCAAACAAACTATATGAAATCCACAAAACCATTAAACTATGCTAATAAATGATGAAAACCATCTATTTAATGTAAGTAGGAATAAACATACTAGGTTACCCATTTCATTATGTATTTCTAATATGTGTTAACTACTATGGTGTGTGTAGGGTTCTAGTCAATTCCTCTATCATCCTCTGACATCTCCATCTCTATCACCCTCTACGATGATGTTATCTCAAAAGTAAATACTGAATGATGAGCTCTCCTACATCAACCTCATAATAATTAGGTAGTTAGATCATATCAACATGATAAAAATACAACATAAATATAGATGGAATAATAAATCAACATGTTCTTAATATATACACTATAGCTAGCTCATAGAAATGTAAACATGTAGCCTAAGAAATATCTTAATTCCCCATAATAGTATATATCTGAAATCTTAGTAAAAAATATAACCAAATCAAATATGTCATCTCCAAACATCCAAGTATAATCAAATAACTTGCTTACCAAGGAATTGCGATATAATAATCAGTTCAAATAGTTAAGTCCACATGATAAGTTTTCCTACTCAATCCATTTTGTAGGGTTGTGTATAAAGTCTTTCACTCCATTATGGGTGTGATTTACTTCATGTTATTTAGTTATGTTTATCCTTGGGACTCTACTAACTATTTTTGTTCTATGTGCCATCCATGTGTGCTTCGTAACTTATCTCCCCAAACAATTCTCATTGCATTACCCCATGTGTTTCATCAATTATAAATTTTGTGTGGCCCTCAATTCCCAACATTTAATTCACCTACACACTCCAATAATTTAGTTATAGAGTATTTCAATTTCTCATGGGATGCTCATACATCATGACTTAAGTATGAGATTAATCTTACTTACTAAATTGGAAGTATAAGTTATTAAGTTTGATTTTATGTGGGATTTATAAAAATAAGTTATTGGTTTTATATATGTGTGATTATACTGTGTGATCTAAACTAAATTATATATAATCCCATGGTAGGGTTTTATGTAAGTGTCCCTAAAAAAAGGTCCTATGTAATGTTTTGACAAATATTGAAAAGTCAATTTTGAAATAGAGGTGAATCAAAATGAAAGTAGTTTCATTAGGAAGGTGAATCATATGCACCATAATTTAGAGAGTGTCCATATTTATTGTATGACTTCAAGATATTATGGAGGGAATCTAGATCATGTGGATGGAGTCTAGAGCCTATGAACAAAATGCAAAGCTGGTGGACAACATCCATAGACTATGGATGTTGTCTAGACACTCTAGACACTATTGAGATAAGTTAGATGAAATCCAAACCACATGGTGTTTAAATTAAAAAAAACTAAGAGGGGGAGTGAATTAGTGTATTTAATAAAATCATTCAAATTTTCTTATCATCCATGAAGCATTCATTCACAAACATACATTAACCAATCCATAAATAAGCATCTATGAGAGCATACAATATAAAAGCATAAGATATTTGTTGAAAAAAAATATGAGGAATAAAACCCACTAAAACATATCTTATAATATATTCTTATAATTAATTAATCAATATTTAGTGAGGCATCAACCCCACAAGGATCACCAACCCCTCATTAGTCAAGCATCAACTCAACTAGTCCTTTAACAAGTACAAACTTGTAAGGAGGCACCAACCCCCTAGACGACACAACACAAACTTAGCCACATAAAATCTCTGATAAAAATTAGCCACATATTTCTCACTCAACTAATGGTGATCCCCTTCTCTTGTTATTACACTCTTCTATCTCCTTTCAACAGCCTATTTGGCCTCTTCACTCAACTAACCCTTTTCTTGGTAGAATTAGGTCATTGGACCTTTATAAAAATATGTATGAACATTTTTATAACTGAATTTCATATTAAATAAACCTATATGATTTTATTCAATCCCTTTACCTAGTTTCCAAACTTATATTTCATTATCTCATGTCCTCAATATTCTAACTAGTCAAATTAGGCCTATTAGACCTTATTTTTATACTTAACTCTTGCTCTAACTCGCATTGGTCAGACATAAACTCATTGATACTTGGATAACATTTGGAATATATCAAAAAAAAAGTCAAAATTTAAAAAATTGTTACAGAGGTAAGTCACTGCCCATAAGGATAAAAACCATTATTAGGCTTAATAGAGACCTAACACAATTAGGCCTTCTCAAAGCACACGTTTCACCTTGACCACTTTAGAATACATTAAGAATAAATATATATATGAAACACTTCACAAAAAATATAATTATACCCCTTATAATATCACATTATTTCCCTAACACCATCTATCTTATTTCACTCTTTGAACCATGCCATTAGGCTTGCTCACAATTAGCCCTTCTCATTGCTAGAAAATCTATCTTAAAAATATGAATCATACACTAAAATTTTACATATAAAATAATAATAAAATTATATTAATATAAAATCCATGACCTCATATTAAAAATATTTTCCATTAAACTACACCATATAGGTAAAAATACTTTAAACTGATCACTTTCATATGCTCACTCAAAACTATGAAGAGGATTCAAAACCCAGTCGAGAACTTTTGAATTTTTACACTTTCATAGGATTTTATCATGATTAAAAATAAATTTAAATTAACATATGATATATATATAATAATTTTATATGTGTTGTATTATTTAATTCTAGGCATAATGATTCAGGAACACCAATCTCACTTACACATAGAAAACTGCTTTTAGTTATAAAATGTAGTCATGAAAACTAAGACTTCAGAACACCGATGCGAAAATTTGTATGAAATTATAATTTTTTTATATAATAATACATAATACTTATAACATATTTAAATAGATATATTATAATTTTCAATATTAATATTGATCTTATAGACCAATCTCATGGCTTCACCTTACATAGACCTCACTATGTTAAACAAGTCACTTTGAGAATAACATTCTGCTTTTATAGGAGCCTCTCCAAATATTATATTCAAAAATTATATGTTATATAGGTATTAAAAAATAAATTAATGTATTTTAATCCATCCCTAATCCATTACAACTTAACCCTAATCTCATTCTCACTTCTACCTGGTTTTCTCATTGTCTTCCTTGTTAGGCCTTTCTAGGGATAGGCCAACTCCCATGACTATTTTAACATATTTTAAATATATAACATACTCAAAAAATCACATTATAATAAAATAAAATTATCACACATCATCCTCCAATCATTTTCATGATTTGACCTAGTCAACCTAGCCTCCTACATAAAAATTTTGATAAACAAATATTTTTCTGTAACTTCCACTCACTCTTCTGATAGAAAAATGCCACTTAGAGGTACCTAGGTGAGTATTATATGTGATAAAATCATAAAATTAGGTAATAAAATCCATTATTAACCATTTACAACAATATTTTTCTTATCAATTCACTATGAGTTTTAGGAGGCTTTAGACTGCCTTCCATTCTTAACAATCATTCATAAAGGATTGCCCCTCAAATCCAAAAACAATGCTAGAAAATTAAAGATAGGAACATTAAAAAACTTTCATGAAATTCTTAGTATCTCATGCAAAGGTTTAATGTGCCAATAAGCATAATAAAATCCTTCTCAGGTCTGTTATTCCTCATTTTGTGCACACAGAAAAAATCAAGACAATATTTCATGCTTTTTCCTTTAGAATTCAAACTCAAACTTGGTTAACACACTTGATATATATTATCACATTTTTCAAAATGATTTCATTTTCTTTGGCACCTTGGAAACTGATCATGACCCCTCATTATGCCATATTAGGTATATTTTCATATTAGGCCTAAACTTGTAAGCCATTTATCAACTATGAACACACCTTGAAAACTTCTCTAAAAGATTATATACCTTATAAACATGTTTAAAAATTATCAAACATCATATCACATTATCTAAAAAATATTTTCATTCTTGGTAACACATCAGTACTCCTAATTTGGTCAGTTAGAGTTTAGGACTAGTCTGGTTGCATACTTAGGCTTAAGACCATAACCATGAATTTTTACCTTGAAATTTTATTGAGTGTTTTAACACATCATATACATGCTTTGGCATTCTTAAACATAAACTCATACCTATTTGTATCCATCTTACTAGACCACCATCTTTATACATATGCTCATGATATGACAATACTCCTTAAGGCTAGTGATCAAAAGTATGCTTACATTATATCTTGAACTTGAACTTCACATGTAATCAACCTTAGAATAATTACCAGGTCACCTTAAAATTATATCTCAACATAAGGCAATAGGTTTCATTCAAATTCTCTCTTTTTATAAGTCTTTTTGTCACATACCACTTCACCATTTATGACCTCAACATTGACATTAAAATTAATGACCTCCATCTTGAACTTGACATCAATTCCACAACACCAACAACTATAACATACCTCAATAATCTAACCCTTTGTCATTGATGGAAAACACTCAAATAAATTTGATCATTCACATCTCCCCAATCTAGATCTTCTTCAAACTAACCTTTCTCACAAATTAGAACTTTGTCCCTCTTTGACATTAATGACAAAGGGCCATCTCTTTGACAACTGTCTGATCCCTAAACCTGAAACAAAATACCTTTTCTCTCCAAACAATATCATTATTTATCTTGGATAGAAATTGAACACATATCATGTCACACACCTACTATTAGATCATGACTGGCTCCCCTTATCTCCATGACATATTTACATACTATCACAAATGTAGATTGGTTTGATCAAGTCATCATACAAATTATTTATAACCCATCTCTTTTAATCAAACTTTTAATTAGACTATTTATTGAACCTTGGATCTGTATATCAATAAAAAACACAAGTCACCCCCTAATTTGAAACATCGTTTATGATTTTGCTCACTAACTTAGAGCCTCCATGAAGCCTAATAGAATCACCTCTTCTATAGGCTACTAAAATATAATAAACTTAGGAGATTCCCATATCTCTATGCCCATACTAGACTAAACTTTCTTCATGATCTTGTTAGGCTTCAATAGCCTCTTTGGCTTAATCTCTTCAATCTTTGTTTGAACAACATTCTAACTTAGTCTATTTGTCTTTACTACTTCATCCACAATTTGAGCTCATAGGAATAATTTTTGGCACTCTTGGCACTCGTTTCAATCTGAACTATGCTCCACCATGGAAAATAGTGCACTTGGACTTGTAAACTAGTCATCATTAACCTTAACTACCTTTAGTTTCCACTCATTATCTTGTATTTTTTCTTACTCTAGGGTTATCAAATTTCTTGTTGTGACTTGAGAATCCATGCTTACAAATTTTTGAAATATGATCAACATTTTGACAATTGAAACACATTACTCCTCTTGATAAAAACACACCATTACCCATAGCTACTTTCTTTTGATATTTCCATGAATATTCATTCTTGGAGGGTCTTCTATAATGCCTTATTCTATGACTAAATTGGTTACATGAGTAATAATAACCATTGATAGGATTAACATACCTTATAGTATTAGGATGTCTGATAGGATTAGTCTTAATTCTACCAACATCATCATTTCTTGATTGACCATTGACCTTATTGATCACATTAGTGTTCTTTTATTTATCTATATTGAAACCAAGACCTGTTTTGTCATTAGTGGTCTTTTGAATGCTTAGGATGTTGTCTAGATCATTTTTAATTTTTTCAAACTTTAAAAAGGTCTTTACCTTACATGATGTCTAATTCAACTCATCTCTCAAGGAATCCATTTTAGTTGCATAACATGAAAATTTGTTTTATATAGCTTTTATGCTTGCAGTGACAATCTCAATTCGAGTCTCCACCTATTTGACTATTTCCTCTTGTTCCTTGGAGTTGTTATTTAGTCCAACTTCAAATCAATTGATTTTTTACTCATAGTATTTGAGAAGAGACCTAATCACCTTATTATTCTTCTTCACTGTCTTTAGTTCTTATAGAGTATTCATCAACTCAGCCTCAGAGTCCACCTCATCTTCTTCTTCATCTAAATAAGCAACAGTACCTCCAAGACAAATGGACTCTTTTTTATTTGAGCATCGTACTTTCTCATCCATGAAGATACAAGGACAAGAATGTTATATGTTTTTATCCTATGGTGTGTTATTTTCCCTTAAATAAATGTATTGATTTTAAGGCATGAGGTTAGGATTAATAGATGCATAAGTATGTTTTCAATAGTAATATAATTTATTTAGGTGATAATATATGGATTTTTAATGAATATATACAACATTTTATGCTTAGGATAGGTCAAAATGGAAAAAATTAATGTAAGGACATATAGAATGTGGAAAACCCAAAAATATCCTAGAATCTATACCTAAGTGATTTGATAAACATGAATGACCATACGTTAATAGGAGTGATAAATAATGTTTAATCTATTGGTCAATTATATCCTCTTGTAAAATACTATAACTTTCAAAATGATCAGGTGTAATAATGATAATTCATTAATTTTACATTGATATGATCTTTGAAAATTATGTGGGACCTATATATGCCTTACTAAAGTTTAAAACGCTAAATTTATACCACAAAATATAAATAGTTTTGAAGTAAAAATGGGTTAGTGGTGTGGGTTTTTATAGATCTCAACACCCAATTGTGCCAAAAAAATACATCAAAATATTTAAGTGGGAGTGTCTAATATGCCACATGAAGAACCCAAAAACTAATATGAGAAAAGTTTTCACATTAACACACACAAACACATAGATGAAGATATACAAGGTCAAAATATAAATTCCCCCCCCCCCCCCCCCCACACCACATAAAACATTATATATTTGTGCAAGTATAATATACATCTAAAAAACAAACCCAACAAGTTGCACGAAGAACTCAAGAGAGATACCTTATAAAAATGATGTGAAACTATACTAAAGGAAAATTTGTATGATTTATTATTTAAAAATCATATATTGTGTCAAAAAACTATAGTCTAATATAAAATTATAATAAACACGTAATACACCTATAGAGAGTATGAAAAAACATGCACTTAAAAAGTAACATGCAAATCTAAGTTACTAGTCAAATTCAAAATTATGGCCTTTAAGAGTTCCAAAAAATCATAACTAATCTTAAAATTAGGAAATAAATATAGATTATATAAAAATGGTTTATCAAAATGTAAAATTAAGTTATCATTATGTAGATATCAAAAAAATAGGTTAGGTGAAAAAACACTCACCCTCCCACGCTTCATGAAAAATAAAAATAGGTGTGAATTCACCCAATTTGTGGTTAAGGTATAATACCCAAAAATAGAGGATTAATTGTAAGGGGTATCCATCCATAGCTAAGAATGACTATTGATTATTCATAGGGTGTTAATTGGTGCTACTCAAAGCTATGATTATTATTGGCTAGACTGTTATGGTCACATGATGACAGTTAGCCATTAATGTTAGTATAAAAAATATTTGTGAGCATAATTATAGTCACACGGTCTAAGAGGGATATGACCAGGGATGTAAATCCCATATGGTGGATTTGGAATTATTGTTAGTATCATAGGTAACCAAATGGGGGGTGGTGGTAGATCTAGATGGCATCTTCCAAACTTTTCTATGGGTAATTTACTAATCCATCATTCTCTCAACTACAACTTCAAACCCACACAACATGAGCACTATAGGACCAAATTATGAAAATGAGTACTTTTTATAATATCTTGGAAAAATGAATCTATTGAACATAATTTGTGTCTATATTTTTAGAAAAACTTAAAAACTTTATAAATTTTCTTCAATTCCATAGCTTTTCAAAAAATGAAATACGTGTAAAATATGCACATGGAAACTAAATTGGTTGAAATAGAGGTCCCCATAAGGTTTTTCGATGTTTTAGACACAATAAAAATGTATTATTTTCTCTAGGATGTCCTTCAAATTAATAAAAATGTATATTTACCCCTAAAGTTGAAGTGTTTTCCAAATAAGCTCACAATGTCTGATTTAGGTGAAACAAAAGTAAAAAATGACTTTTTTTTTAAAATTAAAATGTAATTGGAATATATGATTCACACAAAAAATACTCAAAATGGATATTTTTATAAAAATATTAAATGAAAATTATCCATATGTGAGTTTGTAACATGAATTCATATTGAAGGAAAAATTAAATCTAAAACAAAGATGCAACATGGAAAGAAATATCCATAGTTTATGTCTGATTCCATGAATATGACCATTAAATTAAGATTTGGTTCTAAAAATTACTGTGTAAGTTTTAAAAACTATGATAATTAGTTTTTTGAAAATGTATATCTAGATCAAAAAACATAACTAATGGGTAATTTTGAAAAAAAACCAATGCAATTTGACACAAAATCATAGTTTTGGATTTAAAAATAAGTAATTTGGAAAACCCCATATTGAGGTTTGAAAAAAAATGCAGAGGGATTAGAAAATTTATGTGGTGATTCTGAGATTTCAAAATAACTATAAAAAGGCATAGAAGATACCTATGAAGAATGGCTTTGATAACATATTAATAACATAATAAAGCATTAAAAAGATATTAACAAAAATATTTGATCCCATATTTAGAAGAGGATTTTAATTCAAAAACCATTCATGGTAAGATTAAAACCCAAGAAATTCCATGTGTAAAAAATACTATCCAATATTAAATGTAGACACTCCACTTTTGACACCCCAATTCTACCATCAATGCATCTGACCAAATCCAAAACCACCCTATTCATCCCTAATAATCCTTAAACATCATATATAATCATATTAATCACACCTTCATCTTATCTAAATCCCACTAACATCACCCCCTAATTAATTAACTAATTAATTACTATTGTTAGTTGATTAGTCCCAAGTAATATAATTCAAGCACACAAAGTCAAATAAAAATAAAAGTAAATAAATAAAATCATCAAATATGAAAACAAATCACCAAATCCCAAGGAAAAAATTAAATTCAATCAATCCCATTACTCATAAAATTAAATCCAACCTCAATAATCTTCCAACTCCCTTAACTTCTTCATTAATGAGATTGTTGACTCAATCTCATCAATCCATTTAGAGGTAATATTGACCATTCATTTCCCCCATGCATAATCTATAAATTAATCCCATCTCCTTCGTTTCCAATAATATTTGATATCCTAAATAAATCATACCCATTGTGTGAACAAGCCATGATCTATTTTATTTTAAATAATCCTAGCGTCCATCATCAATCATAAGGATATGCTGCCAAAATTATTGTGTGGAATCCATTGAGAAATTATAATCAAAGTCAGTAAATTTGAACAACGAGAAGTTATTCAGGGTAAGCAAAGGTATAACCTTAATCTCTTATATCAATCAGAGGTATTTATGTTCAATTAAGAGTAGGAATTTATTTAATTATTTTTTTCCATTCCATAACTCTATCTTTTACATAATACATTTTTAGAATGCCTTGTGTGACTTGCCCCATTTTATTTTGCATTTCTAACTTATTTTGATGTGTTTTCTTAGTTTCCATCAATTAGAGTCATATTGGTTTCAAATTTGTGTAGACATTTTAATGCTTTTAGTCTTCTAACTTAGTTTTCTATGTATTGGAATCTACTTCATGCGCTTTAACATTTTCATATTTAAGAATAATGTCTATGTTAGATAGAGTGTTATTTTTTTATTTCACACTATATAGTATCATTTTTGTTTGTTATGTAGGTTTTATCTATTCTATGTGTTTTAGTGACTACATTATATTCTATGACATTTGTGTTCTATTCATAAATGTCTATGTTATGATCAATGGCATCTACATTCTATTATATGGTGCCTACATTTTTTCTAGTGGCATATGTGTTTTGTTTTGTGGTACTTGTATTCTATCTATAAACATCTACAGTCTAATCTTTAGTGTTTATATTTTGATCATTAGCGTATATGTTTCTAATATTTCTAACTTTTAGGTACATACGTATGTTGAAGACTTAAAAAAATATAAATAATTAAGTTTGTATTACCATTTTAACAAACAAAGACTTGAAATCAAACCAATATCACACAATTATTTAAGTCATAATCAAAGAATCAATTTTTTTTGTATTTTTTAACTATTATTGTGTGTCTGACCAATAATTATTTATTCTCTTTCCTCATTCTACAATAAAACTTTGGAGATTAGAATTTTTAAGTCATTTATCTTAAGGTTGACTGCATACGCTTTTTCCTCACAGCACAAGGTGATATTGGAAATAAAAATGCTTTGTACCTTTTTATTTTTTATTTTCTAATATCTAGTGACTTTGATTTCATCACCAAACATCATCCAAAGTCTATGTTTTAGCTTACTCTAAATATTACAAGGATAATCTATCATTATTGGTTAAGTGGAAAATTAGTTTCACTCTATTTCCATGAAGTGAGGTTGTTATCCACCACTACCTAGGACCTAGATATATTCCTTGTCTAATGGAGTTTTGCCTTATGTACTAAAGCGTATAGCAAAGACTTACCTAGTGATTCAATCAAACCCATCATAGGATCAATTTAGCCAAAGATAAATAGTGTTTTCAAGAACAAAACATTCTTCAAGATCAAATTAACATAAATTCAAGGTCCTATATACATACTAATATCCATTTTAAGTCCCATTTGACTAGCATAAAATGTTTTTATGTACATTGTTGTTGTTCTCCCCTTTTCTAAAAACCTAGTTTCAAACCAAATCCACCCAAACTAGACTAGATATAAAATAAACATAAATGTAAACCAATTACATACCAAATGAGATATCAAAACCAATTGAATTAATATTTTAACAATGAAAACCCTTTTTTATCAAAAGTTAGTTTATTGCACTAATTAAAACATGGAAAATGTCCCACAAACTAATTAACATCCCACTCATAATATCCCCCAGGAAACCTAAAAAAAGAGCCAATCATAACATCTCAATTATAAAATCAAATTTTTTCTAACCAACTCCAAAAAATTAGCCAATATCTGGCATACATTACATCCTATATCAATTTGTCAACATCAATACATTCATCTCCTAATCAATCCTATGATAGTCAAAACCACCATAAATTGAATAATATCAAACCCTTGAGCCATAATAAACCCACTTTATGTTACCCTTATTAAACATATCAAACAATAAAAAAATTCAATACCCATTAGGACCCTAACCCATACAAACTCCATTTCGTCCTACCCTTATCAAAAAAATTGACAACTAAAATCTTAAAAATAAGAAATCAGGCCCTTGAAATACCAAAACTACACTTTATCCAACTTTATAAAAAATTCAATGATTAACAATCCCAAAAACAACCACAACCCAATAAATAGTCACATAATCAATGATCACTTAATCAATAACCTACCAATGAGGACATTGAGACACAACAATGAAGACATTAACAATTTAACACTAACGATGCCTTTGAACCATAATAATCCATCTCTTTCCTACCATTTTCACTCCAAAGAAACTAACTTAATCAAGAATAGAGTGCCCCCACACCCTAGAATCAGTAGTTGGGGATATACAAATATCCCCTTCCAAAGCTTGATCTAGGTCATCCTTGTATAAATCAAGGTCAAAACACCCAAGCCAATTATATGAATTATAAAATAATCTCCCAATTCCAAACACTCATTACATGTGTGTCCTAAAGTAAAAAACCCTTTTCTGACCAACCCATCTTTTACCATCCCATAATTGACCAACCCATTTTTGGTCCATCACACAATTTCCCCTTACATATCGAGGCCTCCAATACTAAGCATAAAGTTAAGAAGGTACTGAAAGATAACAAAATTCAAAATTCCTTCCATGTGGCAAAAATTCATTTTTCTCTTAGAAGCCATTATAGGCACATAATGAATGGGAAGACATAAAAAATGTCCTATCAGTTTGGTACAAACTCATTCATCAAATCTAATCTTTTTTTAGATCATAAAATTGAAGGCTCTAATGACTCATGGTTATATAATGAAAAATTGGCCTCTTATTTTCAAATTAATTACAATTCCATAACAAATAATATGTATCGAATCATGGAATACAAAGGGAAATAACTCAAATAACTTGAGTAATGAATAGTATATCCTCTATATATGTACATTAATAAATCATCTCCTGACATGAGCTAAAGACCCTTGGCTAGTGATCTATATGAGGGTCCTAGTGACACTTCAATGATTTATAAGGAAACTTATTCTGACATTGAAATAGGGCCCTTCCATAGTATCTATGAGGATATTGATACCACCAAACTTTTCAATGACACTGTTATCCTTACCATTCCACATGACCTCCAATATCTAGAATTTATTGATTGGAACCAACAATATGATTTATCAATGAATTTTTCCAACATGATGAGTTCATTACATAATTTATGGGACTCGAGACAATAGTTTTCCTGACAATCACAAATAGGGATTCAAAATCAATCTCTATTTGAAATCATAGTTTAGGGAGCTAAAAGAGTTCCTTAGTTAGAATAAATCAAAAAATTAACTACCATAGTGAAAACTTCTTAGATTCATTCTCAAACATAAACAATGGAAAACATGAAAATAAAGTTGACTAAATCAACCTCCCCCTAAACTAGCACAATATTGGGATGATTTCAAATCAATTAATGAATAAGCCATTGATGTCAAAATAAAAATAGATAAGAATCCAAAAATCATTAAACCTACACCATCTCTCAATACCAAGGGATATATTTGAGCATGCAAAAAATCTAAAAAGGTTTATGAGATTGTTATTCCATATACCCCTTATAATCAATCCATTTACAATTGCCTTCATGACCACACCACCCCTCCAAATATTTAACATAACCAACACATATCCTTCATCCAATAACATCCTGCTTTACCCTCCTTGGAAGCACCCTCTATCATAGGGTATATGACAGTGTCTAGCTATAATGTTTTCAATAAGCTAACCCATTGATCAAATAATTTCATAAAAAATCAGGGGAGTTTATAAGTTGGTAATATAAGATGGACAGGAGCTTGATAAACCCATGAACATCATGCAACTCAAATATTTCCATGCCTAAATATTCATATATTACTATAGTAAAAATTAAAATAGAATTTCAAAATAAAATTTAAAAAAATAGAGAAATAGAAAAATCATCCAAGGTGAAAAATATTTTTATTATGCTTTGGGCAAGAGCATGATGAAAACTAGTTTCTGGTGTCATGTGTAAATTTGTTGTCTAAAATTACCCTACACTTGGTGGTGGCCCACTCCATTCAATATTTTCCATTCCTAAATTATACTTATAACCATACCAATAATTCCCATTCTTCTTCTCGTTTTTTTTTTACCTTGATAAGAACATTGAAGGGTCATCAAGACATGTTTTGGAAAGGAAATGGTATATCAGATCTTCTTCAAAGCACATTACAGTAATAATGTCAAAACATCACATGGATGATTGGGTACATGGTTCTTATGTGATGTGGAATTAGAGCTCTCATATAGAATATTTATACCATTCCATCCACTATCACGTACATCTTTGATGTTATAATGGGTTCTCCCTTTGGTCATAACCATGTCAAAAATCCATAAAATAAAAAAAAATCCAAAAATAATAGAAGTGCATAAAAATAAAAAAAATCCAATAATTTAAAAATAATCAAAAATTGAAATAGAAATATAAAAAATATAAAAATGATAAAAAACCAAAAAAAACCTTTTGTTTTACCCTTAGTCCTATTAAACCCCTTGAACACTTTTAAAACAAGTCATTTAAAGATTTGTCATGGTAAATCATTTCAAATATTCATCCTCCCCCCAACCCCTTCATATATATCATTTCTATAGAAAAAAATCTTTGTTATCATCACTCATCGAAAATTATATTTTTAACTTGATATGGAACAACACATCTAATTTTTTATTTTTATATCCATTCTTATTATAGGGGTTGAGTCTAGGTTATAAATACATCAAATTCACAAGAAAAGTGATTACATAAACCAAGTAGGTGCATACCAAAAAATAGCTAAAATATAAATGAAAGAATAATGTGAGAATATTTCAAAAAATAAGATAGGAGCCAAAATATAAACTTCCATTAACAAATCTCACAAATGTGATAAGTACAAATAGGATAGCATTGAGTAACGCTCCCAAGACTATTTGTATTTTTTATGTGAAAAATCATAAATTAAATCTAAAACCTTAAGGAAAAAATCTAAAACCCTAATGGAATGCCCATGTTTTTTAACTATTATATATGTGTATGAGTTCACCAATATAATTTTACCTAATTTGGATTAATGGTGAAAATTTTAATATAATTAAGAGAGATTGATATAGAATACAAATTTTAATATAGGAATTGAAGAATACATATTAATGTAAATGACTAATAGTTGATTCTTATGATTTGATAAGGATACATTCTCAATATGTACAATGTTAAAGATATCATTATAGTTAGATTTTATATTTCATTGTATGAGTGTAAATATGTTTTGGAAGTTGAAACTAGGGACAAGCATGCATGTTGTTCACCTAGTTTAGGAATTGATTTGATTTTAATGATGGGTTGATTTTTCAATATTTTATTATTATTGTAGGTCCATATTTCCCTGATGATCAAAATTAAATTATGTGGAGTAAAACATATTGAAGGTATGGTCACTAACAATAATATTTAATTTATCATAGTTTGTATTCCATAAGCTTGATGGTGTGTGTGTGTGTGTGTGAGTGTGAGTGTGTGTGTGTGTGTGTGTGTGTGTGTGTGTGTGTGTGTGTGTGTGTGTGTGTGTGTGTGTGTGTGTGTGTGTGTGTGTGTGTGTGTGTGTGTGTGTGTGTGTATATATATCCCTATCTAATGATTAGTCATTATCTACATATATAATTCTCTATGGAGGGAAATCAATCCACAATTAGTTCTCCCACCTAGTGCGATTATGAAATTGGTATCCATCATTGTGTGTATACAACTAATGATTGATACTTGACAATGTTTTCCTTAATTTGGATTTTTAGTTCTTAAAATTTGCCTTGTGACTACTCATAGTGATAGGTTTTCAAATTATGGAGAATAATGAGTATTTTCTTAGTGTCAAAGGGTGTATAGATGTATAAAAATAAGTTCCAGATGGATGCTAGATTAGTTTTGACTTATACCTTGATTTTATTGTATGCAAATCCATTTGAATAATTTATCACACAATGGTTGACTCATAAGATAACATCCAAACATGAGAAGATGGAAAATTGGACCTTTTAGGGGTTCTCAAATCATTTGTGGTAAATGTGTGTCAATATTGTGACTTTCAAGTACTAAAGACCTTTAGTATCTACATATATATTATCATATTTAATTGAATGTGTGTGTGTGTGTGTGTGTGTGTGTGTGTGTGTGTGTGTGTGTGTGTGTGTGTGTGTGTGTGTGTGTGTGTGTGTGTGTGTGTGTGTGTGTGTGTGTGTGTGTGTGTGTGTGTGTTTGATAACAAAATGAACCTAATAATTAAGTAAAACACACATTATCTCAGGCATATCCATTTTTCTAAACTTATTCACATTTTAAATTTTAAATTATTACACATTGTATTGTGTCTAAAAATAAATTCATCAATATGCATCAATTTGGCCATCACAATTTTATTGTAATTAAAATTATATATTTTCACATTGTAATTAAGAAAAATAGTTATTTATTTTTATTTAACAAAATTAACTATACTAGACATCATTATATTTAATGAAAGTTATAGATGTTTGATAGCATAAAGAAACCAATAATTAATTAAATAACATATTATGTATTACATATCCATTTATCTATACACAACATTTAGTTTAATCTATATAAACAATCTATTTCACATTAGATTATGCCTCAAAATAAATACATCCTATACATTGATTTGTTCATATCATGCTAATTGTAATGCAAAAGACATAATTTCACATTTTCATTCCCATAATAAAGTCACTCATTATTATAAAAAAATTAACGTACTAATTAAAATATTTATATTAAATATAAAAATAAAAATGCATTCAAGGATTCAACATTAATTATATAATATTTATGACTCCTAGTAGAAACTGATATACTTTTAGTCACAAAAAATGATTAAATAATTATGATAATTATTATTCATAGCTTCCAAACAAGGGATAAATCCATCAATTAAATAATGTTTTTTATCAAAAATATATTTTTTCCAAATTAAATAACTAATTAAATTGTAAATGATTAATAATTATTTATCTACACCAAAAAGCTATGAACAAAATTATTAAATTTAAAACGAAATGTTCAATTTAATTGATGGAAAAAAATACCTAGCATATTATTTTATTCAAATTTTATAAAATAATGTAGCTATTAAAAATAATAATTTTAAATAATAAATAAGTAAAATATATAATAGAAGCCTGATTTGCAATGAATTCAATTTCTCGTATTCAACAAATTAAATTATATGTTTGTAGCATTAATTTATTTAATATTTTAATTTAATATTCATGATCTCATCATTAAGAAAAATTTAATCAACCTTGTTTCAACACACCCTACCATGTAACTTAGGATGTATTGGTGAGGTTTCATCTCGGAAGTTACTTCCATCAACACATACCGATTACTAGCTTCAACAAAGGCACATATGCCTAGATTCCAAGTTAGAGAAATGATGGCATAATAAAAATTTATCAATGAAAATTTTAATCATTAATTTTAAGGTTCTCACTTACTGGTCATAATAAAAATATTCACAACTTAAAAGAAATACTAAACTATATATATATAGTTTAGCATTTCTTTTAAGTTGTGAATATTTTTATTATGACCAGTAAGTGAGAACCTTAAAATTAATGATTAAAATTATATATATATATATATATATATATATATATATATATATATATATATATATATATATATATATAAAGTGACAAAGTTATAAATCGAATAAACATTAATTAGTTTTTTAAAATTAAAAATAAGAAAAAAAGTTTTGAAGAAATAAATCATCTTACCATATTGGTTTTTATTTCATATAGAATAATATATGACCCTACTCTAAGCACAAACAATTTATCACATAATATAACTTGCTACCTAAATAATTTCTTTTCCTAAGGCATTCTCACTAATGCTAAACATATTCTTGAAATTTAAAATAATAAAGGAAACAAATAAAATGATTTTTAATTTCATGCAAATAGAACTAAAATTATGTTTATTTGTAACCTTTTTATATGACACATATAAGAAGGTTATTCATGGGTTAATAACACATAGAATGAATATATGTCATTGGTTTATGATTCAAATTCAGATTTTTTTCCATGCAACAAACATGGGACATATCTATATTATAATTATTAATATATAACTATATAAATTATACTATTGTGTAAAAATATATATTTTAGTATATATTAATAATATTAAAATTATTATTATATATTATTACTATGTGAATAATAAAATTATATAACTATATAATTATATTAATTATAATATTTATCTAATTTTTATAACAATTATTTTACTCTATTTTTATGTAATAATTAAATGTTGTCTCCAAATTATAAAACTTGATAGATCTATTCATATTAAAATATTTGACAGTTAATCATAAATCTAAATATAAATCAAAATTAATTGAAATAGATTATGTGGTATATGTTAAATATAGTAAGTACAACTAATTCAATAAGATACTTATGTTTTTTTATTTTTAGTTGAATGTAACTGATATTGCATAATGGAAATTAGGATAAGGTAGGACTGTGATAACTCAAATCTACAAGTATATTGTGTGGATACTTTTCGATATATTTTTTCTCTCAAACAACAATGTAGGCTAGTCATATCTATTCACTACATATTTGTCTTTATTGACTATGATTTTTTTATATTGGTCTATTGCCTATGCATGTGTCTACTGAGGAGATTGGGATATTATAATTTTTTAGATGTCATATAACAACCTCTATTTTCAATTTCCTTACCTTGGAAATCACATGAGTACTTGTTAGAGATAGAAACATAAAAAAATGATGGGAAATACAATGGGATGAACTAACCCCATAAATTGATGATTGAACAATGCCTATGTATGAATATAATATGAGGAAGTAACTAAGCCACACATAATTATCCTACATAGATATATTGTTAAAATATATTGCTTTACTATTTGTATGAAACTATAAATTTGGCTTTGATATATGATAATGTTAGCTATTGATTTGATTTTTAATTCTTTACACTCACCCTATGATTGATCCTAATGTATGGTCATTAATTTGGGAATAATATGGAATATTTAATCAATATGTAGTAGGGTATAATTACTTGATATGTATTGTGGAGATAGGAATAATGAATGACCTTTACTTTGTATTTATATTGAACCTTTTGAATAACTTCCTTAAGCCAACTTATGAAGGTCAAAGATGATCCAAATAAATATTTAATTTATATAAAATGAGACACACATTAATGAGCATGATAAGGGTTCACTAGGTGGATACTTATGCACTAGTGGGCTTATCTACCTATCATGAACTTGTTCCATACAATTAGGTTAAATTAGATTATGATTGGAAGTAGTATAATACTAATATAAAGAGGTTTGGGCAATGACTTAGAAATTTTTTGTAGTAGTGAATAAATATATGGGTTAAGATAAAATGTAGATAAATGGTCTAGAGCAATGGAGAGTAAGATTCATGTATGTCAGTGCAAATTTAATGGGTAAATATATTTCAATAATTAACATTGTTAGGTACGTGTAACAAACATTAGGTATTTACATTTGACCCTATTTATTCAATTAATTAAATTTATATATTAGTGTACACATAATAAAACATTGTGTGTATAACACACTTTATCTTTTGATAAGAAACACTAATTATGCAAGACACTCATTTTGTAAAACCCTACATTAACACATGAAGTAGTCATTGCTCATAAATATATTTTTGAAAATCATGAAACTAAAAAAACTAAAATTTAAAGTAGTGAAAGGAAGAAGTACACATGTAAGGATATGAAACCATGTTGCCCAATTTTTTTTAAAAACATTGGAAAAGTGTAGCCCTTTGTTAAAGCACTACAAGTATGGTTCTTTGTGTTGAACCATTAGCAGATTTAAGAGTGATCAATTACCAATTTTGAATAAATAATAAATCCCTTGAATTGTAAATATGCATCCTTAAAATATAATGAATGGAGAGAAGTACCTAATTTACCAATCCAAAATAAGGTGGAACCACAATGGATTCACTAGAAGTGATGCCAAGTTTTTTAAGGGTAACTAAGCTCAAACATACATGACCCATAATAAAAAGTTGGAAAAAAACCATGGGATTAAATGTAAGTAATACTATGTTAATTGAGTGTCATTATAATTTAGCTTACATTACCCATAACATAATGAATCACACCATTAAAAATAGATCTAGAATATATTTGAATAATAGAAAGAGAATGATGAGTACTCATGCCCCCATCATGACCATTATATCAATATATTTCAAGTGAAATAAAAACTATTTTCCATTTAATTTGGTAATATTACATGCAAATGATCCAATATCATTCCTTTTTAATTTTATTAATGTATATATGTGCATTAAATAGCATTATACCCCTTTATTTTGTATTAAATGATATTGGTTACAAAGCATCTACATGATCAACTATACTTATATGTGAAAACATATAATTTTTGTTCATGTATATTTTTTTTATATGCCCATGAATACGAATCCAAGTGTGTATCAATATATTTTTGAGTCTCTATAAAGTGAGTGAATACAATATCATATGCCCCCATAATCTTTCAATGTGTAAATATCTATCATATATCTATTTTTTGAATTAATTTAAATATTTAAAACTTATATTATATAATAAAATATAATTTTGAAATTAATTTGAATCTTTGAAACCTATAATATATCATAAAATATGATTTTACTACTCATGTAGATATGGATATCTAAGACAATCCGAGCTTAATGCCCACCTTTTAAGATGAGAGATGTAACCTGCAAGTCTATCATCTTAAAGGAATAGTTAATTTTATCATGTGATAAAGATAGAATAATGTATAATCATGTGGAGAGTATGTAATCATAGTATTGTAATTTTCACTAAAGCATGTATGTAATGCGAGGTATAAAAATGTCATGTGTAGATAAACATATCAATGAGTCATATAGTAAAGTAAACATGTTTAAATAATAATATATAGTAAAAATACAGGATAAGGGTAATGACATCATGAATCAAGATCAACAAGCACAACAAAAAACTCAATATAATACCACACATGATTCTAAGGGACACATACAAAGGACATGAACATGTCAAAATAATAAAGGCTAATGGTCACACACTAAAGACATTAAGTATATTTAAAATAAGGGACATAAATATGTTACACACATAATTCCAAGTGGTAACACAAAATAAACAAAAAATGTCCATTCTATCATGAAATAAATTAAAATCATCAAAATAATATATAAAAAGTGAAATCTAGTCTATGTCATCCACATGTATCAATTTAACATCATATGAATGTAGCATAAATATGTATCATAATGTAAAATGAGTAATTAGAAAGACACCTATAATATATGTAGCTCAACATGGTAGAGAAGTTATATATAAATATAACATATGATAATGTAGCATGTAGAATATGATTCATCAAGGATAGGCAGGGTAATGGGTATAAATGATTTTAGAATCTAGGAATCCATGTATAATATTTATGTCCTACATCACACTCATACATTTTTTGAAATTCTTATGTTTTTTTCTTTCTTAAAAATATGTGCTCTACCAAAATATATGATAAATAACATACGTAAATCAATAAACTAAAACCCATGTTATACTATAGTCCCAATGTTTTATTTTTGTGAATATTTTGAATGTTTTTACATTTTTTTAGGTATTTAAATATTTTTACATTTTTAAAATATTTGAATTATTTTTTATTATGTATAATATCAATGCTTGATGTTCATAAGGTTCTTCATACATTTTCATTTAAGTGTAAGAAGATGATAAGCTCATGTACCCTCATATTTGGTAACCACAAATGGACCCAATCAATTGAATTTGACTTTACCTTTAGTTTATCTGTCTGCATTGGTATTCTTCTAATTTTATTTTAACACTAAATCCATAACTTGAAAATCATGATTATGGATCTGATTTTTGTATTCTCTTTTGATGCAGTCACAATAAAGGTTTCAGTGTCTAATAGCTTGTACGTACATGTTATCATTCATTTATAACTAATGTATATACTTTTAATTATACTCATTGTCCTTAATAATTTATTTTAAATACTCTCACAAGGAATTAATTTCTAAATAGAAAAGGAGTATTATTTCTATTCTATAAATAAGAGAGTATGGTGAGTTTTAAATTGGTATATGCACACTTGTGTAATGATCTTGAAGTAAATAAATAATATGATTATGTTAATCTACACCATGTTTATTGACTATTATTCTTAATATTTTATGATTGTTTTATTTTTCACTTATGCTTGACCATTTACTTGTGGGTAATATAGAGTAGAGAAAATATGAAAGATCTTTAATTTAGCATATATTGTTTTTACTATTTATTCTTAATATTTTGTGATTGTGTTATTTTTCACTTATGCTTGACCATTTACTTGTGGGTAATTTAGAGTAGATAAAATATGGCAGATCCTTAATTTAGCATAGAACGTTTTTACTATTCTATTTTATAAGGATGGTACATTATCTGATGTAATTAGTAATGGTAATCTAAACCATGAAAGAATATTTGTCATATAGATAAGTGACATATGCCTCTCTTGTGGTATAATTTAAGGGTATGGCCTCAACCAATTTTTAAAAATATCATCCAACTCTAATGATGAAATTATGAAATTCTGATGATTTTGGATCTATCTTATTAATAATATAAAAACAACATAGGGAAAATGTCCAAGGTGAAATAATGGGTTAAGAATATTGTGATGGTGCATAATTAATAATACTATGTTTCTGACATTGTCACCATATTTTTGCATATTTTCGATATTATTTTTCCATTATGGACCAACAGTACCAATTACTTAATAAGTTTTTACATGTTGGTCTTATACCAAAGTGACCACCACATTTGATATCATGTGCTTAAAGTAAGGTATTTTAGTTTTTTCATGTCTAAGACATCGAATTAACTACTTGTAAATAGAATTTTTAAACTCATATCCACAAATTAGAACATAACACATTAGTTTACGTTGTGCTTTGTGTTTATCAATGTGTTTAGAATTTTATAGGATGAAATATTGATATGGGAAATTATATAAATAACTATACTGTTATATAATATTTATATGTTGTGAATAACTATCAATGCTTTTGAAGTATCTACAACTATTGTTGTAAAATTTGAGTGGTGTATTTAACATATAAAAAATTATGTGATCATTGATTAATTAAATATGAATCACAAAGGCAACATTGGCCATTACATCAACATGTCTATTATATTTTCAAGGTATGTTTTTTACTAAAAATGTTTTGAAATGATTCATTAGTCATCTTACCATTTAATTTTATGGGATGAACCTTCTTCATTTGCTTTTATCAATATCTATTACTATATTAATGGCAAGTTGAGAACCTCCATATTATTTTAGATATTTTATTTGTAGGGTATTTGTGTTTTAGATAATCCAAATATTGAAGCTTAATATTATAATATATTGTTTATTTATTAAAGTATCAAGTGATATATAAATGGCATTGGCTGAATTTTAGGAGTAATATAAATTATAACTGCTTTAGCACTGGTGGAAAATTTTGATCCATCAAAATATATGATGGGAAATAGACCATTAATGGACAATGTGCGAAGCACAATAAAATGATCGGTCACAAAAACTTAATTATTGAATGAATACTAGGTTACATAAATAGTGGGGAATGTCTTCTAAAATATAGGAGATCTTTCCCATCCAAATCTCCTAATATCCTTCAATAAATTACTAGACTAATGTGATTGTTATGAATAACAATCACTTATAAATTATTTATATACACTTACTTATTAAATTATTGTGGAATAAAATATCACATTAAAATGTACATACTAAGTATTCTATCAATATATTATCTAAGTATCATTGTTAATATGATATCTAGTAATATCATCATGAAAATAATCATTGATTATTGATGTATATAATAACTTGGCTCCAAATAAATGATGTATGATGACTTTCCCTTTTATTAATTTCAAATATATGAATTTAAAATCAAATTTCATGACTAACATTTAGCCATTTGACAATCTGTCCTAATAAATACGATTGGGACATGAAAAACTTAAGTCTACTTTTTGATGACTTACATCTCATGGTTAAACATATAATATCATAAGTTATGTGCTAAAAATACAAGAACTAAAAATAAATTTTACATTTCATTGTAAATTTTATCATAAGCTACAAAAGTATGACTAATGTATTAAATAGCACACTCGTAGTGATCATTATTTTATTGAGTTATTAAAGTTCCCAAGGCATGTTATAGAGTAAAAAATTATAGTAGTAAATGATTGTATGCTATTTAAGGTAAAAGAATAGTTGGATTAACTAGATATTATTTAACTACATCAAAAATATTTTTATAGTTAACATCCCATTCAAATTTGGTATCTTTATTTATTATAAGCTAGAAATATTACGTCTTGTTAGTTGATGTCATATTGTTTAAAACATTCCTTATAGGGGTCATAATTGATTCAACCCTATTAAAGGAGCAATATATATGATAACTTTGATATTTTTGGGCTATAATTCAATGCCCCTTTAATATATTATATATTTTATTAATTTTCTTGATGTAACTCCAAATACACAATGTTTTGGATTTAAATGCACATTTAACTTTTCTAGTCTCTAAAATTCTGCTGAAGGTCCATAGCATCATCCTGTCATTATTTATCTTTCACATGCAGTTCATCCACATAATATTCTATCATATGTTGTATACAATCATGAAAAACATGTGTCATGGATCTATCATAAGTGGCCCCTAAATTATTTAATTTAAATAGAATAACCACATAAAATAATTTTCCCCATGGTGTGATATATGATGTTTTTTATTCATCTACAAGATTTATCTTGATTTTATTATATCTATTAAAAATATTTATAGATGATATAATTTAATTACCAATAATAGTGTTGACAACCATATCATTTTTTGTTAATAGAAAATCATCTTTTAGGCATGCATTATTTAAATCATGATAGTCTATGCAACATTGAATGTCTCTAATAGGACTTGTAACATGTTCTACATTAGAAATCCACTTAGGATAATAAAAAAATTGGATAAAATAAATATCTAACAGTTTTTAAATTTCATTTCTTACTAATAATTCTTCTTTTAGATGCATTTTTATGAATTTTTACTTAACTAGTAGTAGACGCTCAAATTTAATTATTAAATTATTGATAATGTTTAATTTTAACATCCTTACCTTACTTGGTATATTCACCATTAATAACAACGTGTAATCTTTATGCAATCATTTAATATTATATTTATTTCCTTGAAGTTACTAGAAACATAATTTAATAATATTTATTCTTTTTATAGGTTCTTTTGAGCCATATACTATGTCTATATCCTTATGGGGTAAGATCACACTAGACAAATGTGGCTATAAACTAACCTTATCCACTATGTAGAATTATCTATGATACTCCAACAGAAACTTTTGAAATTTAATAAAATTTATGTTTTCCCTCCCATACATATATCAAGGTTAGTTAACAAAAATATTTCAAACATTACTTTATATAAGCACATCAAGGCCTCTCAAAGTGTCATCTAGCAATCACTTGAAAATTCTATTACATAACTAGTAAAAGAGAACTAATATTTCCAACAAAAAATATGATATATTTTAATATTCATAGGATAATTCTAAATTCATTGAATTATAGGTCAATGGAACTCATTATTAATCATTCAATTTAGTCTATCTAGCTGTATTGAAATAGAAAATATCAACTTTCACATAATTAGTCTAGGTAAGAGAATCACATCAGCCTAAGATGTTTTTTGGGATATATAGGCATCACTCAAATTACATGGGATTTTATGAGTATATATCAATAATTATCCATACTTGATTTCCCATTTTTATTTGAAATAAAATTTGGTTTATTGGTATGAACTAGAGTTTTTAAATTTTAGGTATTTCATGCATAAAATCAGTGTATGCATCAATTAGTCAACCCTCTCAGATATTTTTAGGTGACCATTCTATAAAATTAATTTAAAAATTAGGTAATACATGGACCAAGTCAATAGATAATGCCATACTATGCTCCTATCCACCTAGTGAAGTCATGTCTCAGTGCATCACATAAATTTATTTTTTTACTGTGATAACTCATGTCTTTTTACTCAACTTTAGGTTAAAGATATCCCTACACAGTTAGAATAAATTATATCCAAGATAGGTTTAATAATTTCATTATTTATTGCTATTTATATTTCATTTAAAATTATGTATTTTACTATTTTTCACATGTAGGTTCTTAATATTCTACAATTTAAATTATTTTTTCAATCATTTAGTGTTTATTATATTTTATTGGAAAATCAAAATAACCATTAAACATTCTAGTGAACTCATAATTTTATTAGGACATTTATTTTTATTTACCTAATTTTTTTGTCTTAGAATTGTATATAGATTTTTGACATTAAAGGAATAAACTTTGGCTTTGAATATAAATCTAACATCATGAGTCAATCTTCTTCAACCTTGGATTTAATCTGACACTGAAGAATTTTTTTTATAACCTTGGATGATATATGACACTGAATCATTTATATTTAACCTTAGGATGAAATTTTTTGATATATATACACACACAATAATATTTTAACTTTAATTTTATCTTTATTTTCTACTTGCTTACTACTTGTTTTAGCAACTGTGTTTCGACAGTTGTAAATATACATAGTGAGTGTCATTATAGGCTAAGCGGTGATATTTAAAAAAAGAACCATCATGTGATGGGTACTACCCCAATGCTCAATCATATTTACAACACTAAAAATGAATATTAATTTTCCCATACCTAATAGTATATTAAAAATGCCTTTGGTCCTTTACTTACACCATAAAAAGTTTTTTTTATCTATTTTATTTGTTGTGTACCTGATAGTAATGTATTTATCATGGAATTTACTATCAATTTACACTTAGATATGGGATATTCATCTACATGAATGGTTTATTCTTTGTAGTTGGTTCTTGAAATATTGGGCAAATACTAGTCTACAAATGAGCAAGTATAATTGATATCCCACATAATCATTTAACCCCTTGACTATATCACCCTTTATACCTTAATTTGTGTTTTATTTTACTTGTAATGGGATTAATTAATTAATGGTCCTGTCATATATTGTATGTGATTATGAAATTCTTTTTTGCATCTTTTATTGCCTTTCAACATGTTATTTATTATGTTAGAACATAAATAAAATATAAATCAAATAAATAGGACAAAAAATATAGACCCTCAATCACTCTTCCATTATTATTTTTTTTATATTACATCCTATAAAAAATTTCCCAAAATAATACAATCATCAAATGAGGATTTTGTCACATATGGGGAAGACAGTGTATGAACATTTCACACAATATTGAAAGAAGATGTATTTGGTATAAATAAGAGTCTACTTATTATGGACAAATTAAATGTTAGAAATATTTGTTTCTAATTGAATAAACCAAATGCATATGTCACTATTTATACATGAATAGTTACCTAAAATATGGTAATGGTATTTTGAGAATGGAGGATGGATTATTATCAGAGGAGTTTAGAAACAAAAGTGTCTAGAAAAAATAATGTAATATTTATCTATGTTCCACTATCATTACCCTCTTTATTAAATTATTTTTAAAAATTTACTCCATAAACAACTCAAATTTCACCTTTCCAAGGGATTTGGTGAGTGTATCTGTTATCTATGCATATGTAGGGTAGTAGTGGACCTAGATGTGGTGGTTTAAAACATATAATCGAATGTAGTGACATTCAACCTATATGTGATTTGTTATTTCATGATAAACATGATTCTTTACAAGCTTTAACACACCTTGATTATTTTAATGAATAATGGGTGGCTTCTTTTCATTATAGCCCTTATCAGCTAGTATGCAACATAACCATATCATCTCACACATAGCTCCATGTATGACGTGATACTTTGCCCTAGTGGATGAAAGAGAAATAATAAGTTGTTCTTACTGATCCATGAGATTGGTCTATATTTGAGATGAAATATGTATCTTTCCATTGACTTTATATCATTAATAGATCCCATTTAGTCCAATTTGGTGTATCCCTACAAGAAGAACTAGCTATTCTTCTTATATTCTAGATCATACTCAAGTGTAACTTAGACATATCTCAAAAACATGATTTGTTGCAACCCAGTGACACTTCTTCAGTTTTTGCATAAATCTAAAGAGATGGATCATAGAAAAACATATATTTGGTCTACTGTAGGTCAAGTAGATGGGACTCCCACTGAGCTATTTGTAAAGAGTTGCATCTACTTTAAGTGAATCTTGGAATCAAGAAAGTTGTAAACCTTTCTCCATAAGTGTTGAAAGTGGATTAAAATCTAACATTTCATACTTTTCTAAGAGTGTCTTCACATATTTTATCTAGGAGATAAAAATGTGATTCAGTTTTAACCATCTCTCCAAGCCAAGACAATAATGTAGTAGCCCCAAATTGGTCATGTTAAAGGATCTTCTGAGGTCATTCTTTACAATATCAACCTGATATTTTGAACATCCAGTGATCACAAGATCATCAACATACAAAATAGGAATGATAATATATGTTTCCTACCTTATTTATGTACAATTTATAATCTGAGGGGATATGATTAAAACCATCCTTCAAAAGGTG
Source organism: Torreya grandis (assembly GCA_037957365.1). NCBI lineage: Eukaryota > Viridiplantae > Streptophyta > Pinopsida > Cupressales > Taxaceae > Torreya > Torreya grandis. Next base: position 3,061,635 of record JARHVA010001413.1, on the reverse strand, counting down.
ATCATTTATTTTGGTATACCATACCCTAAGAGCTTGTTTTAGTCCATAAAGTGATTTCATGAGATGACATACATTTTTAGGATGTTTTTTTATCAACAAATCCTTCTAGTTGGGTCATGTATACTTCTTCCTTTCGATCACCATTAAGAAAATCACTTTTGACATCCATCTATTGAAGTTTTCATCCATTCTATGCTACCAATTCACAAATAACTCTGATGGTCTTGATCTTTGTAGTGGGTGTAAAGCTCTCTTCTTAGTTAATTCCATATTTTTGAGCATATCCCTTTACTAAAAGTTGTGATTTGCATTTATCAATAGATCTAACTTCCTTTAATTTTATTTTGAATACCTATTGTCATCCTATGGGTTTCTTTCCTATAGGTAGATCAACTAGTTCCCTAGTCTAATTCTTCGTGAGTGAGTCATACTCAACAGCCATTGTTTTCTTCCATTGTGGTTGATTTAAATCTCCATGAACATTATTAGCTTCAAAGCTATCAACTATTAGAGTCATGAGTGTAAAATTTATCGCATGTCTTGTTTAACACCTTGTTTTGACTTTGAATGTATGGGAGTCTTTACTGGTGCCTAGTACCCACTTCAAATGAGAACTCTATTATTGTTATGAAGAATTTATTTTTTGATATGAAGAAATACATAGTGGATGTTCTAATTCTCCAAGATAAATATAAAACTCTTCTTATTCTTCTTGGTGAGATGTCTCCTCATCATCTAACTCAAAAGTAATCATTGAGAGGTAGTTGGTATTGATTCACCATTATTCATCACTAAGTCAAAGGATGACTCATCAAAAACCACATCTCTACTTTCATAGATTTTCTTTTACTTAGTATCCATGAGATGATATGCCTTTGAGGTAGTGTTATAGCCAAATAGGATGCAAGGGAGTGTTTTGGACTAAAGTTTCTTCCTCTTTTGATCTAGTACATAAATATATGATGTGAAACCAAATACTCATAGATGAGAAATTGATGGATTTTTACCACTCCATACCTCTTCAAGCATTTTATCCTTCAAAATTTTCATTAGTGACCAATTAAGAAGATACACAGCTATCTAGACTACTTCTACCAATATAATTTCTCCAAATAATTATTTATAGCATGCAGTGAGCCATTTCTATCATGGTATGATTGTGTCAGTCAATAATTTCATTCTGCTAGGGCATATAGGGAGTAGTCAAATTCTATTTAATTCCTTTTTGATTCAAGAATGCCAATAATTTATTTGACATGAATTCCCCCTTTGATCTAAATGGAGGTGAAGTAGAGGTTTTCTAGTATCCTTCAAAACCTACTGATGGAACACCTAAAAATGATGAAGGGACACCTAAAACCTACTGATGAAGAGTAGTCATCCATGAATAGTTGGAATTACTTATACCCTTTGAATAAAGCAAGTAATTGGTTGTTTAGATCAGTATGAACAACCTCCAAATGATTTTTGGCATGAAAGGATATTTATTTGAATGAATCCCTATGTTTTTTACCTTCAAGGCATCCAGGCTAAATAGGCAAAGAACTGGACAACTTTGGAAGTCCACCTACCAACCCTTTAGAACTTAGCTAGTATAAAGATCTAACTGATAAATGACCATAATAGTAGTGCCAAAGGGTAGTGAATTCTATCATTAAATCAGATAGAGATACTATATAATATGAAACATCATCTAAATCAAACAACTTATCTTTCAAAAAAGATTTATAAATAACTCTACCTTTTCATGAAATTTGGTAGGTTTTGATGCCATTTTTGACAAGAAATTCCACCTTCACTTGATGATTCAAGTGCTAATTTATTTATAAGAGATTAGATGTCAATCTAGGAACATATAATACCTTGATGAGAGTACATTTTTGTGTTTTGAAGGGAATGGTAACTTGACCTATTTCTGCTATGGCATAGTCCTTATTGTTAATTATCCTAACCTGATATCTAGTGCGGTGGTTTGTTATCAAATCAAATAGCTTCTTGTCACCTATCATGTGCTTAGTGGCACCTAAGTCAATCAACCAGTTGTTCCTCATGGGTTGTGAGGTCTAGGAGACTACTACTACATTCTTGTCTTCATCATTTGTTACTTCATCATATTCATCATCTTGTTGGGCAATGAGATGTCCCTTCTACTTCCATTGGTGGGGACATCTTTTTGAATTTTGAGTATCAACATACCTTCATGTACTTGGCTTGTTGATATATCCTTTATTTTGGCTATTATACCAATACTTGTCTGTGTCATGAGTGTTGGTGCAACAAATGCGCCACCACCTCTTTGACTTATGTGACTAATGATGAGAAAATTATTTTTGTTATTTTTACAATGTGTTTTATGTAGGTCACTTGCATTATTTTTGATTTTATTGGTACTTATTTTTAAGATATTTATCTTGAGACTCATCTTTTGCTGAATTGATGGCTTCCTCTTGTTACAATAGGTTCATGAGCTCTTCAAATGACACTTTATATTTAGAGACATTAAATGTCATGATGAACACTTTGAATTGGGAAGGGAGTGCTCACAAGGTGATCAAGACCAATGTTTGGTCATCTACAATTTTACTGAGAGCTAATAGCTCTATTCATAGCTTAGCTACTCGATGTAAGAATTCCTCAACTATTTTTTTAGACTCCATAATGAGTGTATGAAGTTTCAATTATAGATGTAGGATCCACATCAAATTTTTTGCCTCATATATAGTTTCTAATTTTTCCCATGTTATCTTTCCTTGATATATGACTATACATCATCGGTGATGCTTAGCATAATTAGTCTTAGGGCCTTAACATTAGTCTGTTCTTACATTTTGAGTGCTTCGAGATTAGTGAGAACTTGTACATTCCCTATGACGATGCCCCACAATCCTTCAAACTAAAGGATCATACAATTTTTTGTTTTTTGTACAACATAATTTAGCCCTTTAAGTAGTTGGGCATCCGAGAGAAGGAGTTTGGCTACATACATCTTCTATTGTTATTTTACTTTTATACTTTTATGAAATTTTAAAAAACTAAAAATGTAAGATTTATTGCTTTGAAATTTTGTATTAAAAATATATACCTTATTCAAACACTATGTGCTTCTTCCATTTTAATAGGTACCAATGATTTATTCACCATGATCTTGTTTGAGTTTGACACATCAAAGATCATGCACATCATAGACTCCTAATATGTTAAGTTGGTTGCCTTGTCGGTACTTGAGTGTTATAATTCCATAGCTTTAATGCTAATGGCTTTAGGAATTGGACAATTAGGTGATGGTTCTATAGGCGTTCAAAGTCTATAGTATATATATTCATCTTATACTATCATTGCTAACTATTAATATATAACTATACTCATTTCCACAATAAGTATCCAATGTCTATACACATAGAAGAAGTATAAACACAAGTTGAGCTTATTCTTTATTTAAACATAGCCACACATACATGCTACTAATGCCAAATGATAGGGATGCTTCAAATCACCTCCTTTCATAGTTTGTGTCTCTAACAATAATTATGAGACTATATTCATCTACACGTAGGCCATATCAAATAGAAGAAGTATGAAACTTAGAATAAATAACTCTTTACTATGGCCTAGTATTTTTGTTTCAAAATATCTTTGCTCAAGATTTTAGAGTCTCACAAATAGGTGAAATCTCTTCCTACGGTCCACCAAACTTTTGTTGTGTATCTCTTCATGCTATACTGTTGTGTGGTCTTTTCTTTTCATTGGTTTCTACTTTCCCAATATTTTATAGCACTTCACTAAGATCAATAGGATTGGGTGGTGCAACGTGCAAGAGGCTAGTGGTTAATAATGTAGTGTTGGTGTTTATCAGGATGTCTTATTGGTCCTTCCCACATCCCAAACTACTGCATAGGTTAATTCTAGTCTTTCACATCTAGGATGGATGTTCCTTTCTTTGAAATTTTAATGGCTACAACAATCTTCTCATTGGCAACACTTCACCAATTTATTTGCTGATTGGTGCATCCTTTTTGATATCTATAGGGTTTGGAACTCCCATGATCTACTATCAAGGCTCTCAAACTCCAACAATCTATTGTCAATGCTCTAATATAAGAGATTGCTAAAAATATTTATTTCTAATTAATTAAACCAAATATATACATGACTAGTTATCTAAAATATGGTAATGGTATTTCAAGAATGAAGGATGGATTATTATCTGAGGACGAGTCTAGAAATGAGGGTTTCTATAAAAAATAATGTAATATTTATCTACACTACACTGTCATTAAAGTCAATCCATCTCTTAAGATTATTCTAGTTGTTAATACCTATTATCATAATATATCATATTAATTACCTATTCTCACCACTAGATGCAAATTCTCATGTGCAAAACCTTTTTTAATTCCTCTTCCTCACCCTCAACTTATTTTTATTATTCAATTTATTCCAATTATTCACCCAAGGATCATATTAGATTCCCATGTTCCTATTTTTAAAATTAGAAGAGGATGGACACATTTACCTCCTTAACCCAATCTTATGAGTCATAATTTTACACCTCTACCTCATCCACATTATTCTATGTAATTTTATCAACCCAGGGAGTATGATATCATTGAATTATTATGTAATATTACTTCCAAGGTTTCTATTCAAGAGCTATGAAAGAAATCACCAGCTTATAAGGATATCTTATATTCAATGTTGTGAGATAACACTCATCCTATGGACACAATACATACTAATTTTATTCTATCATGAATACCTTCAAGGATATTGATAATACTATTAATTTTGAAAAGGAATATATGCATCCCATGCATATCATTGATCAAAATATTCCATTATTCACTTAATCTCAAATACATGGAAAGCTATTCAATTTTTTATTGGTATAAAAAGGTTTCAAGTTACATATTTATATATATGAATTCATAAATATGTAAGGATTATAACTAGCTATAATATTATAAAATATGAGTAAACTATGCATGTATTTGATATCACTCCAAAGATAATATTGGTAATTATTGCATTGAATTTACAACTATGACCTATAATGATATATACATTTTTTTCAATTCATGTTACATCAATTATAAAATTATATACTCTTGGGATGACCTTAGATTCATGCAATGGATTCCATACTTATACATTTCATATATGCATTAAATTTTTAGATGACACACATGAGTATATAGTTCTAATTGATTTTACATATTTTTAATATTGTAAAATGATACAATCATAATCTAATAAGATCTTTATCATACAACTAAAAAAACTAATTATAATGGAATAAAAATTATATTTATTAAGTTGAGGAATAAATTAATGGATATAATATCACATATTTTCCCTGAATTCCTATGCAAATATAAAATCCTCTCAAATAAGATGCACAAAAGGTGTGAATTTTTACACAAATAGAGGAGCCTATTAAGGCAAAAATAATAAGTGACCATTCACATATAAATAGTAGAGCCTATTCAAGAAATAACATTATTGTTCAATTTAAAAAATACTTGTGTAATTGAGTAATATTATAGTAGTGATGATGATAATACATAACTTAAAAATGATCAACTATGTATTAAATTTCAATCACATTGATGAAAATGAAAATTTATCTCATTCTTTATTTACATTTTTTGGAATGGGTGAATATAAAAATATTTATTCTATAAAAAATAATGGAAAAACATCTGATTCAAATTAGGTGTATTTAAAAAATACTTCCAACAAATGTAATAGTATATCTCAATCAATTAAATCTAATGTTTCTCATATAGTGATCACATATCCCAAGGAAAAGGTACAAAAGGAGCAATTAAATACTCACAAAGGCTAAAAGTCATTGGTACATTTACCAAAGTAATATCAAGGGATTAAAAAATAATATATCATAATAAAATCATTTCAAAGCAAGAATTAATATCTAAGGTTACTCCTAAATATATGGTTAATAAAGAGGAAGCAAAGCAACATTCTTCCTATATGTATCCTATCATTACCAAAACACTTATATATGGAAATAAATGTATCAATTTAATAGTTACTCTACTAAAAGAAGCTAATATATGCATCCAATCTCTTCTTTGATATCTTGGGTATGATACACAACATCTCACTAAAGTTACAGAAATAAAGCATTACATAGGATCTATCACATTAAAAATCACTCTTTGTACTAAACCATGTGCAACATTATTTCACATTGATCCTATTTAGATCAATACATTGTAATCCTTGGAAGATCATTGAAAAAATAAATCGGAGATACACTAAGTAATAATTATGATTTTCTCACATTTCAACAATATAGTGCATTGATCACCATTTCAAATGAGAACATAATCATGACACAAGAGAATAAACCAAGGCATACTCTAACAAGGACATCTAATATAATTATGATTGTTATGCATCATATAGCACCTACAATATAATATAATGGATTAGATATCTATACACAATAACATCCTATTAGAAGTGGTAGATTATAACAAAATAAAGTAGGTGGATATACCCTTTATGTGTACACTTCGTGGGATCTTGTGTATAAAAAGTTATTGGCTAGATACTTTCACTTTCCTATTGATTAATTTCCACCCCAAAGGTCAAAATGTCAAACACTATAATTAAAACCTTACTTATCATGTTTTACAATCTTGTTCATAGATTTTTCATCCCTTATGTGGCCTTTAATAGCCTTTTCAAAACCTTATTAGAAAAGTTTAAGGTTTATTTGGAGAATTTAAGGTAATGGTTTAGATTTACATTGTAATGGTATGATCATGTCATAGAGTGATGGTACTTGTCCAAGAGGTGTCATAGGTTCTTTGGTGTCCTTTTAAGTCATTTCATGTTTGGATCACCTTATTTAAAGATTTCATGTTGATTTTTAAAGTTTAAGGTTTATTTATGGACTTTAAGGTAAGAGTAATAGAAGAAATAGGTGATTTTGGGATAATTCCAACATATGAAGAATCCTCCAAAGTGAATTATCCATACTAACACTCTTTCTAAGGTCCTTGAAGTAATTATTTGACTTTCCTATATGTAAGGATGTCAAAAAATGGTCAAATTCTTGAATTTTAATGCTTAAGAGAGTTTAATGCACTTATAATGAACTTAAGAACTCACTTTTAGGTATAAATAACTCAAGAGAATCATTTCAACTTCTTCAGGTTAGAATCATGATTGGATTTTAGTTTTAAGTATTAAAATTATAGAGAAACAATTAGGAACTCCATCGCTTCCTTCACAAGTTCATAAAGGTAAACTTCAAGTGAATTTTACAGGATGTACAAGTGAAGTCAGATATTGAGAATTTGACTAGAATTTATGGCCCCTATGGAATCTCAATTAGTGGTATTGGGTGTTTGATTTATCTCCTTAACTTTATGAACAATCGCTAAGGAGTTAAGGTGATATTTTAAGGTGAAAAACCATGGAAGGGTTATTTTTAGGCATCTCAATTGAAATAATGAACTCATTGAAGCATGAGAATAGGTTTTAAGGATCCTAAAAAGTATAAAATTCACTCTCATATCATTTTCCAACACTTTATTAGAACTTGTGACCTCAATTTGGTAGGAAACTTCCATTGTACATATTTTGCAAATTTAACTATCATGGTTTTTATTTCCTCTAGGGTTCTCAACATTTAAAGGGGTGAAATTAGGGTCTTTAATGATGTATTTATTCTCCTCAATATAATTAAAATTTTATTAATATATCTATTATTCTGAATAGCATCAAATCTTCTAATAGCATTTATCCTCATTTTGATGATTATGTTTGTAATCTTCCTACTTATAATTGTTTTAAGGTTTGATCCTACATCATCAAGGTGATATGGAGGTCTTGAACTCATAATATAAGTTTTAATGAAATAAATAAATTATCTAAGACATTAGGAGATCAAACTAGCCTCATTCAAGGCCTAGGACTGTACACATACAGATCTATAGACTTGCAACTCTACATTTAGGAAAAATGTATTGAATATTCATAAACAAATGAGTTGAAGACACATTTTTAAATACACCTAAACATTTTTTTAATAAAATATTTTTGAGATTATTGGTCCAACAGGCATAAATAATGATGCACAGACTTGTGTATGAAGTTAAGAGGAAAAAATTATAGAATGCTATGAAAGGTCGATGAAACTTTACAAGATAATAAGAAAGGATGTATAATTATTTTTCACTACTATTAAGGTGAAAATGGAATAGTTTATAAATCCAATTTCAATATCATTTTCAAACTCTTCCTAATCATCACCTACATCCATATTTTGAGTGAGCATGCAACACGAGTGGTTAATTTAAAGATTTATGGTCATTGAAGAGGTGAAAAAGTTTACAAATAAGGAATATATTTATTATTGCATTAATAAATGTAATTTAATTCCCAATGATTTGTATTTAGACTCTTGAGACATAGTCAAATCCCAAAGATGACCACCTACAGGTTGGTCCAGGTAGCTCAAGTAGTTTTCAAACTTGAGGGAAGAACATAGTGCATATAGTAGGTTGAAGCTTAGGTAGATGAATATGGTAAATGAGGTAATTTTAAAATAAAAGTAAACATGAAATAATTCCTAAATAATTTATTCAAATATTACTCTCTAACCTTGGATACATAATTGATTTAGTGCATACAAGTCTATCTAATCAATGTTGAAATGCCTAATTGGTTTGAATGATGATTTTTATTGGAAGAAAAAAACCATGTGAGAATGAATATAAAATTATATTATGACATATTTTTTGTGTTTATGATATTTAAATCAAGGTTAGAATATAAAAAGATTTGTCTAGGCCTGACTAAGCACTCACAAACACACAATCCTGTATCTGTTAAATGTTGTAACAAATGGTCTATAAAGGTAATATGAGACATAAATATATTTAGGATGATGATGAGTTATTAAAAACAATCATTATATGAAACTTTTAACCCTCCAACAATGAAGGAAAGAGGTAGACATAGTGGCTAGGGTCTCTCACCTTGTTTTACTTACAAACCCTAGGCATTAACTAATGTTGTGTGCAAGAGGTCTAATGAAGAATCAGGGTGAAATATTCATTTTAAAATTTTTAATATAGGTTATATAAACACAAATAATTCATTTCCAACTGAATTAGACCTTAGGTCTCCATTTCCAAACCACAACTCATTTGGACCTCACAAAACATATTTTTCAAGCATGAGAGGCCACTTTATATTGATTAGTATATTGCAGTTAGATTTAATTAGATTAAAATTTCATAGGGATAGTTAGGCACCCTAATTTACTTATATCTTATGGCATTAAAATATATAAAAATGATGTGATATTTACGAATCATTGCTTAGATTTCAAATTGGTTTCAAGCTACCAAAGAGATCTCAAATGACCCGATGAGAGAGAAAGTGATTCTAATGTATCATAATGGTTTGTTTTGGAAATTTAATGTCCTTTGTGAACTTAAAAAATATAATTAAAACATGAATAATTTACTTGATGCTACACTTAAATTTACAACTATACAGAATAGGGTAGAAAATAGGGCTATAGGTTTGTTTGTGAGTATGCAAGGTATGATATGGTTTATAAATCAATCATAGAGGTATATCAATACTTTATATGGTTTATATAATAATTTACACTTTTTACCATGTCCCTTAATATGATATACAAGATCTTCAAGCCAACAAGTTAGCCAAAATAAGGGGTAATTTTCAAGAAAAAATCAAGGTGTCAAACAAAGTTATAAAACTTTCATGACATTTGGAGGAGAAGAGTAAATTTAAAGGAGTAACACATGGCATTAAGGACCTATTAGTAAAATTTCATAACCCCTTTCTTTATTATAACTCTCTCTCTCTCTCTCTCTCTCTCTCTCTCTCTCTCTCTCTCTCTCTCTCTCTCTCTCTCTCTCTCTCTCTCTCTCTCTCTCTCTCTCTCTCTCTCTCTCTCTCTCTCTCTCTCTCTCTCTCTCATTTTTCTATATATTAAGCCTTGATAGGCTATGCTTCCTTGGTATGTTGTCCTTGTCTAGTGTTCATGTTGAATTTGAAATCCTTTATGATGGTGTTCTGAAGTGTCTAAATGAGGTGTGAAGGTTGAGTGAGTAACCTATTTAATAGTGTCATTATATGATATTTTGACTAGTCCTTTTACCCCAAGCATTCTTCACACCCTTTATGAGAATAATGATGTAGAGATAAATATTTAGAATAGTATTTATTGTAGGTTAGTCTCTTGTTTGAAGTGAATTTGAATATGATTTGTAGTGGTCAAATGATATTTGGTAGATCACCCCCATTAGAATAGTTTTCTCTCCCTTTCCCTAAAAAGCTGTTAAAGTTGTGAATGAGCCTAAGTGATTCATCAAGGGGAACTAGCCCTTTAACCTAGATATTCACCTCTCTAATAGGTCACCAATGAATTTGAGGTTCTTCCATGATATTTAAAATTTAGAAGGCTTGAAATATCTTCAAAAGGGTAAAATTTTGGTTAATAATATTTTTTGCATGCCTAATGGGACTAAGGTCAAAAGTAGTGGAAGGATTATTGATGTTTTTATTCCACATATAGTCCTTTGAAGGCATTAAATACATCAATGGTGACTCTAAGATCAATTATTTAGTTTTAGAAGCATAGTCATTCAAATTAAGTTATATATTTAATTCATTTTCTTGATGAGGTTGTTATATCTAAATTTGACATAAAATTAAATTTCATGCAAGTTGGTGAAGCTCCTCAAGCCTATAGTACTCCTTTTCAGGCTCACCATGAGCCCTATAAATCCCATAATTAACCTTACTAGTATCATGATGGCTCCTATCAATCCTATAGTAATCTTTACCAGCCTCCTTAATAGCCCAAATACATACCTCAGTAGCCTTATGAATATTTTCATCCTCCTTACTACCAAGAATAACACTCTTACTCTCTTTGGAATTCATATCAGTCTTATGATCAACCTAAATCATCTCCATATGGCTATGATAATGCATATCAATAGCCTTTTGTTCAACCATGTTATACTCTTCCTCCTCCACCACTAGCTTCTAAATATTTTCAAGATAGAGTGGATGAAATGTAGAGCAAAGTACTATAATTTTCAATAAAGGTTTATTCAAATTCTCAATATGAATAAGTGATTGGGTGGTTTTTATGTGTATCTAATTGTCCATTAGAGATGAATGATTTATGTGATTTTATATTTGAGATGGTGATTTTAGAAAGTCAAAAAAATGAGTTTGATCAAAATTTTCATGCAACCCCTTATGTTCCTTATCAATCTTCCTATGTTCCATATTCTCAATAAGAGCCTCCAAAATATCCAATTAAATCTCTAGGACAATCTACTAGTGTAAAATTCCCAACTTGGAACCAAGTAGTGAAGTCCTAGGATAAGTAATATGAAGAGATCTAAGATAAAGAGTTTTAAATCAATGAAAACCTTGAGCCTATTCAAACCCCATTTCCCTCTCCTCAAGAGCCTAAATCCTTTCCATCTTTGAGGTTTATCTAAGAAGGGATTCAAGTAAATAATAAGGTCCTTTTTGAGAAGGCTAGAAATAAAATTTCAAGTGTTGAAAAACCTCAAGAAGACTATAAGAAGAGTGAAGTGCTTGTTGAAAAGAGTGAAGTGTCCATTACCCAACTCAAATTACTTGTTGAAAAGAGTGAAGTTCCTATAATAATCTTATATATCTAAGATCCCAAGTGTAAATAATTTTACTTCCATTCCCAAGACAATTCATAAGCTATCTACCATACCTCATATTCCCTCTCAAACACATGAGCATATCTATCACCCTTCCACCATCTCCCTTTTTCAAGAGGAACTTGTCCTATGGGAAGCAAATGAGGAAGAGATTATAGTTGTAAGTGAGGTTCAAATAGAATTTGAAAAGGATAATTCAAGTGTATATGATGAATAATTCACCATTGGTACTCCCCTTACTGAAGATAAACACAAATCAGTCTTCATAAATGAATAAAGGAATTATATTGATGATGTTACATCTAGCCTTGATGTTGAAAGCTCCTAAGCAAAAAAGCTAATGTTATGAATGATGTTGACATAGTTCATAATGAAAAATAATATAAACTTGAATAATATACCTTAAAATCATCTCATGATAGAATAATGGGATGTGAAATTCTTGACATATCCATAACTCTTGACGAGAGATAAGAAAATGCTTTTCTAGTTGGTCTTATTCTCATTAATAAAAAAGAAGAGCTAAAAGATGATTGGAAAAATTATATTGAGTTTATTAAAGTAATTAAAGGCCTTTGTGATGGCACCTTCCCTATTTAATATCATGATCATGAGAATATTGAACAAGATACATCCATTGAAGACAATGATATAGCTTGGAGTGAGTATGCAAAGCTCCTTGAAGAGCTTGATGAGTTAGCAACAAATGATAGGATGCATGATGTCACCCAAGATGCTATAGAAACTCAAGAAGCATACTTAGATGAATTATTATTTTGTGAGGTTACAAATGACAAGAAATATGAGGTGGTTTTTGAAGTACAAGAGGAATATATCTTCATAGGAGATTGGTTTGAAGTTGTCACTTCACTTGAAAACATGTCAAGAGGAGTAACATTCAATGAGAGGATGAATAAAAAAATACCAAGGTCCAATAGGTAGCTTGAATCATTCCATTCTTTATCTCATGGACTAAAAGATACAATAAATGTCCCCTTTGACCAAGGAGAATAAAAGATCAGGTCAGTTATACATGTTAGTTTATTATATTGTGTTTTGTATTCCCTAAGTTATTGATAACACATATTTGTGTTTATTTCCTTTGATTTGTGTGTGTTGTTATTATTTTTTAGGTAAAATTAGTTTTTATTGTCATGATGAAGGTCTTATCATATCTGAATATGAGTGAAAATGACTCCATTTCCCAATGAAAGGACACAACTATAGGTCTATTTAGCATAGTAAATATGATCCACCATGAATCGTCAATTTGTTGAAAAGTTTTGACCCCCAAGGTTAATATTTCAACCCCTATAAGAAAAAAATTTATTTTCATGTTTTATAATCTTGTTCATAGCTTTATCATGCCTTATGTGGTATTCAATAGCCTTTTCAAAACCTTATAAGTTTAAGTTTTATTTGAATAAATTAAACTAATCATTTAACTTTGCATTATAGTGGTATAGTCATTTCATGGAGTGATGACACTTATAAAAGATGTGTCATAGGTCCTTAGGTGTCCCTTTAAGTCATTTCATGGCTTAATCACTTGGTTCAAATATTTCATGTAGATTTGGAAAGTTTAAGGTTTATTTGTGTACTTTAAGGTAAGAGAAATTGAAGAAAAAGATGATTTTTGGCTAATTCAAACACATGAAAATACCTCAAATGTGAATGATCCATACTAACACTCTTTCCAAGGTCATTAGAGTAGTTATACAACTTTTTTACATACTAAGATGTTAGAAAATGGTCATATTCTTGAATTTCAATGCTTTAAAGGGATTTTAGTGAACTTGTATGAACTTTAAGAACTCACTTTTAGGTGGAAATAGATTATGCATATCCTTTTAGTTTCTATAGGTCATAATCATGCTTGTATTGAAGTCTCAAGTATCAAAATTATAGATATGCAATTAGGAAATCCATCACTACCTTCACAATCTCAGAAAGAAAAACTTCGTGTGAAAGGTTAAGGTCATATAGGTGGAGTGAGAGATTGAGTGTTTTAAAAATGTTGATGACCCCTATTGACTCTAAATTAGATGCATAGGTGTTTTATTAATCTCCTTAGGTTTATGAACAATCACTAAGGAGCTAATGTGCATTTTTTAGGTGCAAAACCATGATAGGGTTAGTTTTTCACCTATTAGGTGAAATAATGAACTCATTGAAGCATGGGAGCAGTTTTTAAGGATCTTCATAAGTTTTAAATCCACTCTCATTACATTATTCAACACATTATTGGCATGTGTGTCCTCAATTTAGCAAGAAACCTCCATTACTTAGATAGTCTACAAATTTGACTGTTATGGTATCTACTTGCTCCAAGGTTTACAATGTTTAAATTGATGACATGAGGGTTTTTATTAACTTTTTTATTCTCATCAATACAAATACATGTTCATTAATGTCTATGTTGTTCTGTCCAACATCAAATTCTCTAATGGTATTCATGCTCATTTTGATGACTAATTGTGTAAGTTGCTTCCTTATCATCATTTTAAGGCTTAATACTGCATCATCAAGGTGATATGGAGGTCTTCACATAATAATAGAAGTGATAAGGCCATAAATAAGTGATCTAAAATATTATAAGATCAAACTAGCCTCATTTAAGGCCTAGGAATAAATACATACATGTGTATAGATATGTAGGTCTATATTTAAGAGAAATGTATTGAATATTAATCAATAAATAAGTTTAAAACATAGGTTTAAATAAAATTATTCATTTTATAATCTAATATATATATTATATGATTGGACCTATAGGCTTATATGCTCATGCATAGACCTTTGTATTAAGGTAAGTGGAAAAAATTGCAGAATGTTATGAAAGGTCAATTAATCTCTGTAGGATAATGATAAAGGATTTTAATTGAATTTTGGTTACTATTAAGGTGTTAATTACATATTTGACAAAATCCAAGTTGAATAGCATGTTCAAACTCTTCCTAATAGTCACCTACAACCATCTTTTTAGTTAGCATGAAACACATGAGTGGTTAGTTTGAATATGTACAATTATTAAACAGGTGACAGAGTTTCCAAACAAGGAAACTATTTCTTATAAAATTAAAAAATGTCCTTGAATTCCCAATTATTTTTATTGATACTCTTGAGACACAATCAAACCCCAAGGATGACCACCTACAAGTTGGCCTAGGTAGCTCAAGTAGTTTTCAAACTTGAGCGAAGAACATAATGCATATAGTAGGTTGAATATTAGTCAGATGAACAAGATACATGATGTAATTTTAATATTAAATTAAACATGAAATAATTACTATATAATTTAACCAAATAGGACTCTCTAACCCTGCATACATAATTGGTTTAATGCATACAAGTCTGCCTAGTCAAGGTTGGAATGCCTAATTTATTTGAATGATGAGGTTTTATAGAAGAAGAAAAACATATGATAATGAATCTAAAATTATATTAGGACATCTATTTGGTTTTTAATATATTTTAATACAATGTTAAATTTTAGAAGGATCTGCCTAGGCCTAACTAAGCACTCACAAGCGCAAAAACTTGTATGTGCTAAATGGTAGATAAAATTGTCTATGAAGGTAAAATGAGACCTAAATATCTTTGGGGTAATGATGAGGGATTATAAACAATAATTATATGAAACTTTAACCCTCCAATAGTTAATAAAAGAGGCAAACATAATGTCAAGGGTCTCTCACTTTGCTTGCAAACCCTAGGCATCGACTAATGGTGTGTGGTATGATAAAGGAGGGTGAAATATTCATTTTTAAAAATTTAATATACTTTATATAGAACTAAATGACTCATTTACATATTAATTATACCTTATGACACCATTTTCAGACCACAACTCTTCTTGACCTCACAAAACATAGTTTACAATCATGAGAGGCCACTTTTTCTTGCTTAATATAGTACGGATAGGTTGCATGGGAGCCCAAGTTCCTGAGTATAGTTATGTACCCTAATGTAATTACTTATTATGGAATTTGGAGATGTAAAAGGCTATTATCTTTATGAATCATTGTTAAGACTACAAATTGGTTTTAAGCTACTAAAGATCTGTCAAAAGACTCGATGAGAGATAAAGTGATTCTAATGTCTCCTAATAGATTGATTTATCCATTTAATGGCCTTGGTGACCTTCAAAACTATCATAGATACCTAATTAATGTATTTTATGGTATAATTATATGGAATAGGGAAAAAAATAGGGTTATAGGCTTGTTTGTGAGTATGCAGGGTATAAGATGGATTCTAAATCAAGCATAGAGGTATATCAAGACTTGGCATAGGTTATATAATCATTTACACATTTTTTATAGGTCCTTCAAGATTATATACAAGCTATACAAGTCAGTGAGTTAGCCAACAAAAGGGGTAATTTTTAAGAACAAAGAAAGGTGTCAAGCAAAGTTGAAAACCTCCCTACCACTTAGAGGAGAAGAGTAGTTTTAGAGGATTAAAACATACAACTGAGGACCTACTAATAAGTTTCATAACCCTTCTCTCTCTCTCTCTCTCTCTCTCTCTCTCTCTCTCTCTCTCTCTCTCTCTCTCTCTCTCTCTCTCTCTCTCTCTCTCTCTCTCTCTCTCTCTCTCTCTCTCTCATTTATTTATAATGATCCTTGAAAGGATATGTTTTTATCATCCACCTAGGTATGGTTAATCCCTACCCATTTTAAATCATTTTATCAATGATAAACTTCTATTTTACCTCCTCCTTTTATTGGTTTTAATGTGGATGCTTGACTATTTAAATATTATGAAGTGATTAGATTTATTTCCTTGGTATGTTGTCCTTGTCTAGCGTCCATGTTTAGTTTTAAATCCTTTTTTTAGGTCTTTTGAAGTGTCTCAGTGAGGTGTGAAGGTTGAGTGAGTAGCCTATTCACTAGTGTCATGCTATGACATTTTAACTAGTCATCATATCCCAATCATTCTTCACAACCTTCACATGAAATACTAATATAGAGACATATATTTTGAGTACTATTTGTTTTAGGTTAGTATCTTATTTTAAATGAATTTATAAATGATTGGTTTTGGTAAAATAATATTTTGTGTATCACCCCCATTAGAATAGGTTTCTCTCCCTTTTCCTAGAAAGTTTTTAGAGTAGTGAATGAGCCTAAGTGATTAATCAAGGGGAGATAACCCTTTAACATAGAGATTCACCTTTTGAATAGGTCAACCATAACCTTCAGGTGTTTCCATGTTATTCTAAACTTGGAAGGCTTGAACTACCTTTTAAAGGGTGTAAATTTACTTGATAAAATTTCCTTTGACCATATATTTTCCTACCTCGTAGTCACTTATTCTATCCTAAATTCAAAGCATTATTCTAGCCTTTGGAATTATTTTTAATTTTACTAATTTACCTCATAAAATTCAAAACACTTCAAACAATCTAAAATAACTATCTTATAATTCTTTCAATTCTCATTCTATCTGGAAATCCACTTGGTTATTATGGTAGATCTATCATGTTATGGATCACGTTGATTTTACATGATCACATCTATCTAATCCTACACTTTATACAAGCACACATATTTTCTTACCCATTAAATACACTTACATTCTTATCTAGATCAATAATTTGTGTTACATTGCTATGACTCCTTTACACATGCATTTGGGGCACATTTTCATGCTTCCCCATTTTTTCAACACTATGATTTAAGACCTGATTGTAGTTTATTTAAATACCTCCCACTTATTATATATTAAAATCATTGATTCTTGTCTATTTTAAAATATTTTATGATAAAAAATATAATATATGAATGAAATTTAAAATATGGGAAAATAACAAAAAAAATCACGTGTAAAACATTTAAAAAGTCAAAATATTTTAAAAAAATAAAAATTAGTAACTACAATAATTTTCAAATGTTTCTAGCTTATTGTTTTACATATGTTATTTATTTCATGTTAGGTAAATAACATATTTTAGTTTTCATATAATAAATGTTTTACATGAATTATGTGAGTGTGATAGATGACATACTAGTACATTTTTATTATGTTTAGCTTCTCTCAATAGCCTTGCTAACCTAGGGTATATCTTCACTTTGTATGAAGACTGAAAATGCTTTATCTATCTAAAACCTCTTTAACATGTTGAGCTACATATCATACAAATGATTTTCTAATCGCTCATTATTTATATTTTCCTACATGAATATGTTATTTTATAAAAATGGCGATGATACATATGGTCGATATAAATTAGTCTCATTTGATATAAGCTTATGTATTACTTTAATAGATTATAAGTTAGGTATTTATACATTTTCTTTATTGTATGGTATATTCATGCCATTTGTATGTGGCCCTTGGCCTTGTGTGTTTATGATACATTCACATTTTTCTTGGAGTGAACTTATATGAAAATTGTGTGACATTGAATGATATTTCATGTATGTTCATTACTTGTTACTATACTACATGATTCATATAATTCATTTATTCTATTTTTAATATTGTGCCATGCTATGTATCATGCACATGCTTTGTACATGATTCAATGTTATATCTATCTAACACATGTCTCATATCCAATTCAAGGATTTATTCAATACTATAATGTAATATATTAAAAATATTCATAAACTACTACATGATTACATCTTTCACATATTATTTAGTTATATTTTGAGAATAGTGCCTTTCAATATAAATATCTCATCTCAAACAGAGGGCATCAAATTGGGCTTGTCTTGAGAATTCATGTCTTTGTGAGCAACATAATTTCATATTTATGATAGTTATTTTTTTTTATAATTACACCATGGTTCATAATTTTCATATTATGGGGGCACGTGACATGCATGTGCACTCATTATTATAGTTACCTCAATAAAAATCAACATATACCAGATGCATCTACATGGGCATGTGAAAAACAATTACAAATTATATTTTAAAATAATTACAAGTCAATTGACATTTTGTATCAATATAGTGTAAATACATAGGAAATGGTATTAATTCATGTTCATATTTCTACATGTAAAGTTCACATTTCAATATTTCAAAGTTCAAAATTTTAAGAGGTATAAAAGTATCAAATATAATCTATATTTATCTATATCTATATGATTCATCTTATTTTCTCAAGTGGTCCATGTTAGAGTCTAATGACACTCAATATCTATGGTTACATTTTCTAAATGTTTGTGATACACATTTGGTGGTTTCAACCCTTCAATTATTTTATAGAGTACTATACATAATCATATGAGTGTTAGCATATAAAATTATTTTAACTCAAAGGATTTCACTACTTTACGAATTGATACATGATCACTCTCAATTTGAAATAGGCTCATCATTTCTCTAAATATATTTATAAAAGGATGCATACACCTTTACACTTTTAAATTACATGGAAATTATATTTCATACTCCTTGATGTGTATTCTTTACTTTATCTCTTTTAAAAATTTAAAATTTCAAGTTCTAGCTCTTTAATTTTAAAATATCAGTAATAATTTATTTCAGTGACATTGTTATAGGTTTTTGAATCCAAGCATATTGAAAAATCAAGCTTCACATTGAGAAAAAAAATATGTATACATATTTAGCTTCACATCCCCTATATTATAGTAACTTCACTTCATTGCATCAATAGAATAAAATCAAGGCAAAATGTAGACACTCAAATTTAATCATTAAATGTTTGACCATGTTTAATATGGACATCTTTATCTTAGTTGGTTTATTCATTATTTTATTAAATTGAAATCTCTATGAGATTATTCAAAGTTCAATTTATTGTATTTCACTTATAAGAAACATCATTTAGGCATCTTCATTGTACTTATAGTTTTTTTTAGCCAAATCCTAATAGTCTCCATCCTTTTTGGGACATGATCACACTAGATAGACTAGGTTGCAGTTCGGCCTTATCCATTAGTGCATCATTATCCCATAAAATCTAATGGTAACTTATAAAATTTGATACATTTTAGATATTGTCCCTCTCATGATTGTAACAAGGTTAGTTAATGTAAATATTCCAAACATTCCTCTATACAAGCACATCAAGGCCTCTCAAAGAATTATCTAGAAATCACTAGGAATTTTCATTTTACATCAAGAAAAAGGAAAATAACCATTCCAATTCAAATTAGGTTTTATTATAAAATTCATAGGAAAAGTCTAATGTAATTTTTTTTAATGTTAAGGGAACAAATATTCAAGCATTCAAATTAGTCTATGTAGTTGGATTCATATAGAAAATATAAAGATTCAAACACTAAATATAGGAGGGAGAACTACATTAGCTTAAGGACAATTTTGGGATATATATGTATCATTTTTATTACATGATGATTTTTGAGGATATCACATATATTCCATTTCCCAATTTCCCCCTTTTATTTGATTTTTTATTTGGTTTGTGTTTTCTTCCACATGTCAAATCAATTCACAAAGTCATTTAGTCAACCCTCTTACACAACTATAAGTACACCTACCAAAAACTTAATCTCAAATTAAAATAAGACATGACAATAGTAAAAATTAAGGTTTTAGTGTACCCCTCTACACCTAATTGATCCATGTCCTAGTGGATCAAAAAATTATGTTTCAGTTATGACATAGTTAAAATGAATTTTCAACCAAGTTTACATCAAATATCTACTTCTACAATAACATAAATTAGATACAATCCATGTTTACATAATTTATTGTTTATTATGATTTATATCCCACTTTAAATTATATATTTCACCATTAGGTTGATAGCATAGCATAGTTTTTTAGTAGTCTATATTACATTAGTTTTAATCGATTCTAGAGTCATCTATAGATAATGCCATAGTATTTTTTGGACTTCTCTTCGCCTTTCATGTGAGATTGTTACCATATTTTTGGTAATCTATTGTGTATATATTATATTGAAATCAAAGGAATAAATCCATGAAAAACAATTAAGTTTTTCTAAAAATTTAGATATTAGAGCTAGATACATCTGAGAGAGTTGAGCAAGAAGGTCCAATAATCATGCAGTGAAAGTGATGAAAAGAAGGAAAATCCATTAGAGATATTAGAGAAAAATATAGCATAGATGGAAAGGCCATTTGAATCACCAGCATAGAAAAAAGGTCATTGGAATTTGGGAAGTCTAGAAAATATGTAAATCTACCTATCTATTACAACCTAGTATTGTAAAATCATAACTTGTAGATAGAAAAATTATTGTAGAAAGCAAGAAATTGGAAAAGGAGAATCAATATTGGGAAATAATAAAATTATATAAGTAGTGATTAGCATGGAGAAAGATGCCTACAGTAACTTCGACATCACCTAGAAAAGTCAAGCAATGCCATTGAACATCCTTTCTTCGATATTACTATAGATCTCATGTTGAATAATTCATTTTTACTCTTTCATGCATGAAATTACAATCCAACATGTTTTTAGTTATACTCCACCACCAATGCAATATATCATATCCAGCTCAAGCTTTTGATATGGTTAAGTTTTGCCAAGGAGTATACCTTGTTCATTATGAAAGGTGATGGTGGCATGTGCAGTGAAGAGAGAAACCATCATAAAAAGATTGTGGTGGAAGTAATTTTTTAAACAAAGATGAGCCTACCCAAGTCTTCATTTTATACTATGCCCATTTAAAAAGTCTTAGCCGAATCATACCCAAAATAAATGAGAATGAGTCAGTTGAGTCATTCAAGATGAGATAATGGAAGAATATTAGAGCAAAAATCTTGAACAAGGTACATATATTTTTCATATTAAATCAATGACTAATATTTTGGTTGTAAAACTTTACAAAAGTAAAAAACAAATATGTCAGCTCCAAAATTACTATTATCAGGTGCCCTAATTCTCAAAGGGATAAAATACATTACCTAGAAAAAAAATGCATATAATCCTTCAATTTAAAGAACTATGGGGCATCATGATAGGGACTATGTGAGTTCCCACTAATCTTGATTCACTCACAAAGTATGAATAAGCTAATGCTCAATCCATAATGTTGATTATGCTAAGCATCATTGATGACATGCAACTGGATATTAAGGATGCTAATGTAAAGATAACATGGGAAAAATTAGCAACAATATATAAAGTAAATAATTAAATGAAGATACTTCATCTGTAATCAAAACTTCATTCACTTACTATGGAGTCTAATGAAAAAGTAGAATTCTTATGATGGGTAATTAAGCTATGAGTAGAGTTATTAGCTCTTACAAAAATTGTAGATGACCAAATATTGGTCCCCATCACCTTGAAAGCACTCCCTTCGCAATTATGTGTGTTCGTTATGACACTAAATGTCACTAAATAAAAAGTATCATTTGAAGAGCTTGTGAATCTATTATAATATGAAGAAGCAATCAATTCATGTTAGAATGAGTATGAAAATAAAGCTCTTAAAATGAAGTAGCAATGAGGTCAAAAATAATGCAAGGGAAATCCAACAAATCCAACATAGAAACATCAGCAACAACAATTGTCTCATCATCAGTCAAAAAATTTGAAGAGGTGGTGCTAAATTTATTGTACCAACAATCACAACATAGAAAAATATTAGTACAATAGCTGAAATAAAGGATCTACCAGCAAGCCAAGCACATCAAGGCATGATGATACTCATAAATCAAAAAGACATCCCCACCAATGGAAGCAGAAGGGACATCTTGCTACCCAAAAATATGATGAATCTAATAAATTAATAACTAACAAAGATAATAATGTAGTACTAGTCTCCTAGACCTTAAAACCGATGAGGAATATTTGGTTGATTGACTCAAGTACCACTAAGGACATGACAGGTGACAAGAACCTATTTGATTTTCTAATAGACCAACCCACTAGATATTGGGTTAGGATCACTGATGATAAAGACTATGTCATAGAAATAATAGGTCTTTAGAACATGAAAATGTACACTTATTAGGGTACTATATGTTCCTAGTTTGACATCCAAACTCTTATCAGTCACACAACTCCTAAATCATCAAGTGAAGGTGGAATTTCTTGTTGAAAATGGCATCAAAACTTTCTTGATTTCAAGAAAAGGTAAAGTTATTGCAAATGTTTTTTTGAAAGATAATTTGTTTACTTTAGATTTTGTTTCATCTTATATAATAGCTTTATCTACCTCAACGATAGAATCTAATGCACTCTAGCACTAGCATTATGGACATTTCTTAGTTGGATCTTTATACTAGCTAAGTTATGAAGGAATGTTACATGGACATCCAAATTTATCTAGTTCCTTGCCACTTTGTCGGAATGCCTTATAGGTGAATAATGTAGGGATCCATTCAGAGATAGTTAATACTATTTTGAATGGCCCACTACCTACTTATTTCACTAGATACAAGTACTTCCAACTATTCATGGATGACTACTCCTACAATATGTGGGTATACTTCCTAAAAAAGAAGAGTGAGTCCATTTATCATTTTTAGGTCTTCTATCAGTAGGCTTTGAAGGAGACTAGGCAACTTTTACTTCACCTCCACTCAGATCAAGGGGGGAAATTTGTGTCAAATAAATTCTTGGCATTCTTGAACCAATAAGGAATTAAATAAGATTTGATTTCTCCCTACAGGTCCTAGAAAAATGGGATTATTGAGCAATGTAATCACATCGTGACTGAAATGGCTCATTGCATGCTATCAATAGCAAAGCTAGAAAATGCTATTAGGAAAGAGCAGTCCATATATCTGTGTATCTTCTCAATAGGGCACCAATAAAAATATTTATGGAAAAATTACTTGAAGAGGTATGGAGTGGTAAAAAGCCATCAATGTCTCATTTACAAGTATTTAGCTCAATAATGTATATCCATATACTAGCTTAGAAGAGAAAGAAACTTGATTCAATGAAAATATATGAAAGTAGATGTGGTATTTGATGAATCATCATTTGATATGTAGAATGGTGAATCAATAAAAACTACCTCTCACTAATTACTTCCTAAGTTAGATGATAAGGAGACTCCTCACTAAGAAGAAGAGCTATAAGGAGAACTGTATGTTGATCTTGGATATTTATAACATCCACTAGATATTTCATCATATCCACCAATTAACTCTTCACAATATTAGTAAATTTCTTATTAGAAGTGGGTACTAGGTACCAACAGAGACCCCCATTCATCTAGAGTTAGAATGAGGAGTCAAACAAGACATGAGATAAATTATGCACTCATGAGTACAATTGTTGATAGATTTGAACCTAATAATGTTAGTGGAGATTTAAATCAACAACAATGGAATAAATAAATGGATGTTGAGTTTGAATCACTCATGAAGAATTAGACTTGGGAATTGGTTGATCTACCTATAGGAAGAAACCCATTGGCTATAAATGGGTTTTCAAAAAAAAATAGAAGGAAAATATATCCATCAACAAAAATAAATTAGGAATAGTATAAAAGGGATATTCTAAAAAATAAGGCATTAACTACAAAGAAACCTTTGCACCCACTATGAAGATCATGACCATCAGAGTCATTTGTGCACTAGCATCATAGTATGGATGGAAACTTTAGTAGATGGACATCAAAAGTGTTTTGATTAATGGTGATCTAAAGGAAGAAGTAGACATAACCCAACCAAAAGGATTTTTTTATGAAAAACAACCTAAAAAGGTATGTCATCTCATCAAATCACTCTATAGACTAAAACAAGCTCCTAGAGCATGTTACACCAAAATAGATGATCAATTGTACATAAAGAAGGTAAGAAAAAATATTATCATTCTTGTTTTATATTTAGATAATTTTGTGATCACTAGAATTTCAAAAGATCTAGTTGATATTTTGAAGAATGACCTCAAAAGATCCTTTGACATGACCGATTTAGGACTACTACATTATTGTCTTGTCTTGGAGATATGGCATAAATTGATTCACATTTTTATCTCCTAGATAAAATATGCCAAGACACTCCTATAAAAGCATAGAGTGTCAGATTTTAATCCACTTTCAACACCAATGGTGAAATGTTTACAAATCTTCTGATTCTAGGACTCACCACAAGTGGATGTAACTCTTTATAGATAGCTCATTTGGAGTCTCACCTACTTGACCTACACTAGATTAGATATATGTTTTTCTATGATCTATCTATTTATATTTATATATGAACCAAAGAAATGTCACTAGGTTACATAAAAAAATGTTTTAAGATATTTTTGATGTACACTTCAGTATGGTCTACAATATAAGAAGATTAGTTAGTTCTTCTCACAGGGATATACTGACTCGGACTACGCTAGATCTATTGATGACAGAAAGTCAACATCAAGATACATATTTCATATTTAATATTGAAAAATATTATGGATTAGTAAGAAATAAAATATTTTTTCTCTCTCATCCTCTAAAGCAAAGTATCACATTATATGTGGAGCTATGTGTGAGGCGATATGGTTACATCACATACTAGCTTATATGTGCTTTATTGAAAAGGAGTCACTTATGATTCAATATGACAACCAAGGCATGTTAAAGCTTGTGAATAATATATTTTATCATGAAATAACAAAGCACATAGAGGTTGAATGTCACGACATTTGAGAACAAGTTTTAAACCAGTACATCCAACTCCAGTACTGCCCTACAGATGCACAAATAGTTGATATACTCTCTAGATCACTTGGAAAGGTGAAATTTTAGATATTTAAGGAGTAAATTTGTAAAAATAATTTAATAAGGTTGCAATGACATTGTATCATAATTTTTTATTAATCTATATTACATTATTTTTAGTTGATTCTACAGTCATCTATAGATAATATAGTAGTATTTTTTGGACTTCTCCTCTTCACATTTCATGTGATTCGTCAAAACATGGTATTGAAGGATTATTAAATGGATTAAATATTTCATTAATATATTAAAAAAATAAAAACAACAATTTTTATAACTCTTATTGACTTGAATTCTCAAGAAATTTTGAGAAACACTGTATTTAGCCTTGATTTAAGTCTATTTTAGGCCTATAGATACCTAGTCACCAATATCTACATATATGGAGGTTTTAAATATTTAAAAATAATAATCACTTAAAATAACATATCTATCATCTATCTACAAAATTTTAGAAGGATGGTTCATTCAAAAGTTATTTGAGTGTTTATAGATGAAACCCTGAACTAGGTTTTTGCAAACTTTAGATGATTTGAAAGCTTAAATATGAAGGAATTTTTTTATTTTGATAAATATAAAAAGGTTATAAATATTGAATCAAGACCATTTTATATTATATAAAATATTTCAAGTGGTTTTTAATATTAAATATTCACAAAGACATACAAATCATACCTTACTTCATTAATTATATCATCAAATACCTTGTTTCAGAACTCTAAAACTTTGATAAACATCAAGGGCACATTCAACAATCCTAGGTAATAGTTAATATTATTATATTAATGTAATTAATTATGAGTTACAACGAAAATATCAATAACATTCTCTTTTATTCATGTATCTTCAAAGACTAATATATAACTTTTGTAGATTGTCTTCACAAATTAATAACAACTATAAACTTGAGATCTTATCCTCTTTTTCATACATTATTACCCACATTATTTTATGGTTTAATATATATCACGTTAAAATATATTTTATTATTTATTTCCTTTTGTTTCACAAAATAAATATCTCTCAATAGATCCTAACTTAAGTTAGAACATACTTAAATAGGCCTTTCACCTACATTGGATCTACTTTAATTGGGTTTATAGCAAGGTTGGACTAAGTAAGGGATTTGAAATACACTTATAGAATGTGGTTAAACCATAAATATCCCTTACCATAAGATAAATGATCTTAAAATTCACCAAGACTTTCAAAACTCTTTAAAAAAAATTTAGTTTTTTGAATTTTTCATTTGGCAAGAAACCTAGAAATAGATCTAAAGGACCTAGAAATGACTAGTGAAGCCTAGCCAAAAAAAAATATTAATTCCACACAAAATATTATACCCCATAAGTCTAAAAATAACCATAATTTAAATACTATTTAAATTGCACCTGCATTAGACTAGCAAGGAACAAAAGAATTGTTCATGAGCTCCTACTCATGAGTTCTTCAATACTGCTACCATGCTTGACTATTTCTAAAGGTGTCAGACAAGGATCATAATAAATTATATGGTTATTACACTTAACCAAGTAATCAAATTAATCCTTATCTCATACCTTTGTCACTACCTTCTTAACTAGAATAGTTTGAATATGATTTGGTTATGCTTTTGGTAATTGTTGCTCCCAATTGATGGTCTAAACATCCTTGTATTTAATTTCCTTTTCTAAGGTATCCTATCCTATAAAATGATATATTTATGATACATTAAATATATGTGAGATTCTAATCACAAATGGAAGCTCCTATTCATATGCATTATTATAAAATTTTCTTAAGACCTTACAAGGTCCAATTTTCTTCATATTCAACTTACTATATTCCCCTCTAGGAATATTTCTTTTCTGAGATGGGAAAGTACTAGATATTATATATAAAATTTTATATTATTCATTATTATATTAGTGCTTCTTTTTTACTTACTTTAATTCAATTCTAGTCATTTTTTACCTATTCATGCAACTCTTGCATAGGTATATCAAAATATTCACCTTGTGTAGTTATTTTCTCTTACTTGCCCATGTTTATCAACTCATAAATGCCTCTTGGATTTACCCCATACACAATCTATAATGGATTATAACTAGTAATTATATTTGGACATTCATTATATGCAAATTATATTTGAGATAGTACTTGATCCCACTATTTAGGATGGTCACTTACTAAGCTTATGATTATGTTTTTAAGACTCATATTGACCACTTTAATTTAATCAATAGTATGAGGATGGTAAGATGGAATGAAGCTTAAATTGGTTCCAAAATTCTCCCCAAGAGTCCACCAAAAATGGCCTACAAACTTTGTATCCCTATCAAATATAATTCTTCTAGTAAGCCCATGAAATCTAATTACTTTATTAAAAAACATGTTAGCAATACCAGTTCCATCACTTATTTTGTTAAAAAGAATGAGTTTTTCCATATTATAAAACATATCAACTATTAAAAGATAGATTCATTACCTTTTTTATTTATTTGCATCCTAAGTACAAATTCCACACTCATTGAATCCCATGGCTATCTAAAAATAAGCAATCACTGATGTAGGCCTAGATTTTGACTTTGACCTTTAGCATGCTGACATATATTACATCTTTATATATAATTATCACATTATCTTTCATACTTTACTAATAATAGTATGCACTCAGTTGAGTAAGTGTTTTAGTTTTCCTAGAGTGCCGTGTTAAGCTGCCATCATGTTTCACTTTTAGTAGATTCTCTCTCATTGATTTTATTGATATGCATAGTTGAAAACTTTTGAATAATAGTCCCTCTTATAGAATGCACTTTATACATGGACTTCTTTGTTTTTTTACTGTATTATCACATGCTTCATAGGTCTCATAAAAATCAATATCTTCTTTATACAAGTTATTCAATGCATCAAAACCAAAGATATTCACTTAGAACTCTTGTATAATCAAACTTATCCTACTTAATACATCTATAAAAATTTTAGATTATCCACTTTTATGATTCATAACAAAGGAAAAGCTTTGAAAAAATTCAACTCATTTGATATGCCTTTCAACTAGTTTAGTTTGAATATTAATAAATTATAAGGCATGGTTATTTTTATATAGCACCAACTTTATGGTCATCAAGTAATGCTTCAATTTCTTCAATGATTAGACAATGGCATAAAAATCTTTATAATATGTTGAGTACATCTTACTTGCCTCATTGAGTTTTTTACTAAATTAGGTAATTTTTTTGACCTCTTGACTCAAAATGGCCCCTATATCAGTCCCACATGCATCGCTTTCTACTCAAAACAACTTGGTGAGATCAGGCAAGGCCAATATTGGTTTCTCTATAATCTTTTTCTTTAAGAAATAAAAAATTATCTAAGCTACCTTCGTCCAATTAAATTAATTTTTATTTATTTAATGGTTTTCACTATTAAATCACAAACACTAATAAATTTTATTATAAACTTTCTATAAAAACTATCCAAGCCATGAAAAATTCTTACCTCAAATACGCTCCTTTGATTAGGGCATTCTGCTAAGGCTTTGACATTATCATTATAAATATTCAAGCCCTTTTTGGAAATGACAAATCCTAAATAGACAAAATCTTTATTCATGAAGTTACACTTCTTGAGATTGATTATTAAATTATATTCTTGTAGCTTATTTATGACCACTTTAAGGTGTTTGATATTTTCTTCCTTTGATTTACTATAAAAGACTATTTTAACTATGAAATACTTGAGCACCTCATTCATGATCCTAATGAATTTGCTTAGAGCATTAATCAGTCTAAATAAAATTACAATCCTTTCATATATATCATCATTGGTTTTAAAATATATTTTCCATTCATCTCTCTCTTTGATTCTAAAATGATGGTTTTGGATAAATACCTTACACCACTTAAAAAATCAATTAGATAATCATTCTAGGAAAAGTAAATATTTACAAGATCTTGATCTTGTTTATGTATCTTAAAGCAGTGCACATTATCCTACCTTTATCCTTGTTAGGAGTTAAAACCATTAGAATGTCACAAGGACTCAAGCTCTCCCTGATTAGGCCCCTATCTAACAATTCTTGTACTTATTTCTTAATCTCCTCATTTTCTCTTGGTGTCATTTTCTATGCCATCTTATTTTGTAGATTTTATTCTATAATGATATTTATGTGTTGAATTATTCTTATCATTGGATATAGTTCATTAGGTAACTCATCCACAATAATATCAATAAATTCATTCAACAATTCTATATTTCTAAAGATAGATTAGTCAATGTTTTTTCTATAAAAATAATTCTAAACTTTCTAACCAATACATAAATTACCTCTTACTTTCTAATTTATGTAATAATGATATGCCACTTATTAACAACACCTTTGGACTATCTTATACTATTGTTTTATCCTCTTTTGGTGGTATATATATGTGTTTATTTCTAGGTTTTACAAAGTTGTAGTATTTCTTCTTTCATAATGAATGGTTTTCCTATCAAATTATGAAGGTCTACCCAATAGGACATGATAAACATCCATACACATGAAATCACATAATAACTCATCCTTATAAATACCTATTTAAAAGTTCACTTTGCATTGTTAATTTACCAATACTTGGTATCCATTTTATAGCCATTAGACTTTATAAGAAGTGGGTTGTGTTACTCTTTTCAAGTCTAACTTGAGAACTATTTATTAATATACTATATTATTAGTACTTCCACTATCTATAATCACCTTGAAATAGTTACCTTTTGACTTGTAAGTGGTTTTTTCAAAATGTTTTCCTTTATGCAAGATTATTGATCTCCTTGTTACCACTGAGAAAGACTCTCTTCATAAGCAAGAATTCTCCAACTTCAGGAGCATCTTCATCAAAAGTTAATCCAATACTCTCCTAATCATCTTGAACAATCCCATAATTCACTTAACTTGAATAATTAATCTCTTGTCACTCATAATATCTACACCCATACTTATTGCATTTGAAGCACTTACTTACAAAGCCTCTTCCTCTAACTCTAGTAAATGGTCTCCTTCCTTTGAATGAATAACCACCTATTTTTATTTTTATTGGAGATGTCACTAGGTTTGCATAACATGGATTCAAGTTTGGAGGATAAAAAAATATAAAGCTTGTGCACACCACTACGTTGTTGAAGTAATAAAAAACCACATTGAATGAGAATATTGCAAGAGACAAAGTAAAGTGAAGAAAATTGATTTTTCATTAAGTGATTCAACATCAAGTAGATCATACATATAGGAAATCAACTATATCTTCATTAAATTGTGTTCAAATCATGCCTAAAATATAAATATAATTCCTCTAAAAATGGTGGTCATAAGTACCCAGAATAGAAGAGTAATTTCCATACCCAAAATAGTCAGTCAAGGGAGTTACATCCTAGTATTCTAATCAAACCCATGACATATATGGCACACTATCTCCACCTAAGAAATTATATCCCCAAAATGTATGAAACCTCCATGTGAAAAATTATAATATTCCCAAATAAAAAATCTATGAAAATAAATACCTAGACTAATAACCCCCCAATGAGCACAACTTAGGTAGGTAATGTGAAATTAAAATGTGTCTTGATAATAAGGCCTAGTCAAGTACCCAATACAAATCAATCTCTCATCAAATAGAGAAAAAGGATAAAATTTTTAGGAAAAGACCTCACCTCCACCCCCCCCCCCCCCCCCCATGCCACATCCCCCCTCCCCACAAAAAATAGAGACATAGAATAAGAGAAAAGGCTAGAAGGGCCCCCTAAAGATGATGTTGATTCTAATGTAGACCACACCCCATTAAGAGCTTGTATGTGAATTAAATTTCTCTAAGTGAAGGGTTTGGTAAATATATCTATAATCTATTCTAAAAATTGAAAAAAATACCAAGTTGGTGACCTAACCATGATTAAGCTCCTAAATAAAATGCTTGTGAATCTTATTGTGCTTAGTCTATTGGTGTTGAATTGGATTCCTACATATCTTTATAGTTATATAGTATCACAATTGATGATGGTGGGCTGCTTGATAAGAATTCCAAACATAGAAAAATCCTATGAAATTGAATAGTCTCAATAACTGAGTTAACAACTCCCTCTTACTATGTCTCTATAGATGATATAGAAATTGTATTTTACTTCTTAATAGACTAACTAATAAGAATAGAATCGAAAGTAAAATTGTAACTTGAAGTGGACTTATGATTCTAAGTATCACTAGCCCAATCTAAATCTTAAAAATTAACCAAGTCAACCTTTGTGAAAAATTTGTATTGAATCCCATATCTATAATATTCCTAAATTTAGTGGAGTATCTTCTTGGTTAATTTTTAGTGTATCTCTTGGGGATCCTACATGAATCATGAAATAATTCCTACTGCATATAAAATATCATGCCTAGTATGAGTTAGATAAATGATTCTACCAATAAGTTGTTGATACCAAGTGACATCAACCAAAGGTGTAGAATAGTCAAACATAAGTTTTACTCATGATAGAAAAGGAGTCAGATATGTCTTACAATCAACCATGTGAAATTGAGACAAAATATCTAGATCATAATTAAATTGTGTTAGTGAACTCCCTAAATGGTAATATTAAATCTTGATGTCAAGGAAGTAATGTAGAAGACCCAAGTCTATCATGTCAAATATTTCTTGTATAACTTTCTTCATCACTATAATAGATGACGAATAAATCTTAATGATCAAAATATCATCAACATAAAGGACTAGTATCAATAAATAATCATCCTAACATAATAAGTATACATTAGGGTATGAATGACAACTAGTGAAATTGAAGTAAGGAAGAAGGAATCCATCTTGGCATACGAAGCCTGAGGGGCTTATTTGAGGCCATAAATGGATTTTTTAAGTCTCCAAACTAAAGATGAATTCTGAACAAACCCAAGTGTATGTTCCATGTAGATCTCCACCTCAAGATATTTGGGAGTAAAATCACTCTTCACATTCATCTAGCACACATCCCAACCATGTGTTTTGGACACATATATATATTATGAGTTAGATCTAATTTATATTTTCAATAAGTGTAAAGATATTTGAGTAGTCAATGTCGACTACCTATGAAAAATTGTTAGCAACCAATCATACCTTGTAGTTATTGATAACCCTATCTGATAAAATCTTGGCTTGATATATCTACTTACATTGAACCATCTTCCTTACCTTAGGAAGTGAATTTAAATTCCAAGTGTGATTTTTTAGTAAGGAATAATATTATTCCTACATAACACTATCCCACATAAGTGTGTCTAAAGCCTCTTTAAATGTTTGTCGATCTAAACTAAATTAAATAAGGAATGTAAACCACTCTGATAATCTAATTGAGTATGTCTATCATCTGTTGATCCCATGCCCAAGTACCTACACTTATAAGTGTCTACCTAGACTAAAGGGGCCTAGATGTGGGTGAGTTAAGTGTTGAATCCTCATCCTCTAAAACATGACTAGAGGTGGATGTATAAGACTCCCAATTACTAAAATTACTTTCAAAATTGGAAGAAGAAGAAGACACTAGATCAAGAACCTAATCTAGATGACCTGAGTTAGAAGAAGAATCACCATATCAGGACTCTCTTGAAAATGAACACTTCTCCCTATGAATAACTCATGTTTTGTTGTATGTAGAAGGTGATAACCCTTAAAACCATCTAGATAACATATAAATATGAAAATCTTGGAATAAGGTTCTATAACTTTAATTATCTTCTTTTACATATGTGTTATAGTTAGAAATCCTAAAAACCAAAGTACTAAACTTCAAGTTTTCTTCAATGCAAAGATTCAAAGTGTCTTATACCTTTCAAATCTTGGTGAGGAACCATGTTAGGAATATAAAAAGAATAATTAATGGCTTTATCTCAATACTAAGGTGCCAAAGACTCTGAGTGAATTATACAACTAACAATCTATTTCAAGGATGTGTTCTTGCATTATGAAACTTCATTATGTGAAAGATTGTAACTATATATTTCAAATCAATCCCTTGTGTGATAAAAAACTATTCAAATTTATTGGTGACATATTCACCTCTATTATTAGTTCAAATAACCTTGATGGATTTCTTAGATTATTTCTCAATAATTGCCTTAAAGTGTTATAAATATTCAAAAACTTCAATTTTTTTAAAGAAAGTATATCCTTGTATATCTTGATAAATGATCAATAAAAGTGATAATTTACTTAGCCCTTGTAAAATATAGACTTGGAAAAGGCCCATATCACTATGTACTAACTCCAATTCCTGTAAAACCCCCCAATGCTTTGCCTTTGTGTCAAACTTT
Organism: Torreya grandis; assembly: GCA_037957365.1. Lineage (NCBI taxonomy): Eukaryota > Viridiplantae > Streptophyta > Pinopsida > Cupressales > Taxaceae > Torreya > Torreya grandis. The sequence goes on along the minus strand of JARHVA010001413.1, from coordinate 3,027,959 downwards.
ACTTCAAGATGATTTCCAAGAGATCAACCCTCAAAACATTTTTTAGAGAATTGAAATTAATTCAAGCCTATGACCATGCCATTTTTGCTATGTTTTTTAAGGTAGTGATAGCTAAGGTGGAAAAAACACTCATGCCATAATTTTATAACTCCATCTGAATGAGTCAGTAATGCAGTTGAAGAAGAATCAATTGAAAAATGTAATAAGTTATATAAACTAGCTTGATGATTTACCCTACCCACTACCACTCTATAATCTTTATGCAACTCCCTAATGATAACGTAATATATTAAAAACTCAACACTCATGACTTTGATGATATGTGTGATTCGATACATTGATATAAGATTGGTTGAAATGGAAGTAACACTTCTAAAATTATTTAATATTTCTCCTTATATTTTAATAGATGATCTCATTACAATTGGTAAAAAACTGTCATCACCCAAATTGGTAGAAGACATGCTATAAGGCTCTAAGGAATAAAAGTAAACTAGTGATGATTCCATCTGTTGAGAAGCACTTAGGTCAATAATCCATGAAGATGTTGAATTTGTAACTACTATAAGATACTTACCCTTTTTTCTCTTTACCCTTACCCTTTACTTTTGTAAAATATTGAGTTGATGAATTCTACTTGAGAGACTCAAGAAAACATATGTTGTTATTCTGTAGGAGATGAATTAGGTGATCTATTTTCATCTCCATGCACTTGTGTTCATAATTCCCATTTTTATTAAAATAGGTAAACTTAACATTCTCTTTCTTAGGTTTTTCATTAGAATAGGATGCAAAAGTGTTAAATTTCAAAGAAGTTAATTCTTTTTTCTTTTCCTGATCCATGTTCTTCTAATTCTTTTTCTTATTAGAAGTCTTTGCTTTCCAATTCTTAACAATTAAGGCTTGAGGTTTTGTGGATTTTAATATGCCCATCAAGATCAATTTGTTTTATTCTATGGTTAAGTCGATAATGAAATCATCTAAAGAGGGTACTTTCCATGTAACACCCAAAGTAATTTTAGTGGCATGGAGAGTAAAGATGAAGATTAAGTAGTTAGGACCTAGTTTAGAGAGGATATAGAGAATAAGTGGGTCATATTTATTTTATATTCCAAATTATTTCAACTATAATCTCAAGGACTTCAACTTAGTGAAGAAATCTTAAAGCATGTCAAAATTTCTAGGACATAAGCTAATGAGTTCATTCTCAAGTTAGCGACCTCTCATCATCGTTTGATCTTAAAATAGATTTCCTATAATTGTCCATACATTATTGGGTGATTTGGTAGGATTTGAGTGAAATAGGAGATCATTTGCTATAAAAATACATAATAGCCCATAGGCTTCAATACTATGGTTATACCATTTAATTTTTTTTGTATCTATGCTAAGTTTAGTTTTAGCACCCATGGAAATCCTATACAAACCCTTACTCCTTAGAATGATTTTCATCATTATTTTCAATTTGTGATAGTTGAAAGGAGTTAATGGGTTGATTAAACTTGAATCCATTTTAGCAGTAAGTTGAGTTGTAGTAGTAGTGCAAGTTATAGTTGTTCTAGAAATGAAAGTGAAAAACATAATAAAAAGTGCCAAAAAACAAAATAAACCCTCTTGAACTATGAAATGGTGACCCCACCCCTAAAAAAATTTTACAAATGCACTCTAAAAAAATGTTAGGATCAACTGATAATGCATCTAGATAAATTAGTGCAAGTGTTAGAAATGATATTTTTTTATAAATAAAGTGAGAATGTTGGGCTCTACTGATATTGAATCCAAGAGTATACATTTAAAAAAAGTGGGCCATGCAAGGAATCCCCAAATATGATAATTTATAAATTTTATATATATATAAATAAATTAGACCAATGAAACATTGACAAAAAACATGTACTTTTGAAAATGAAGTCACTCAATTCTAAGTTGCGAATCAAAATTTATAGAAAATTAAATTCACTATCATTAATGTCCTATTTAATGAACTTACACTAAAGTTTAAATGCACAAGTGAAAAGGGAATGAGCATAGCATTCCAAGAAATCAATAAAACTAGAATTAAATGCCAAACCTCTTCAAACAAATTACAAGTATTATTCAATCCTCCAATATATATTATTTTTATTTAAAAATAATAAAAAACTTTTAGAAACAAAATACAAACTATAATATTTGGGTTTTTTTTTTTTTATGAGTAGGAGTTATTAAAAAGATAATAACTTTTGTATTTATTAAGAAAATAAAATTTTTAACATGATTAAAAAAGATAAAACCAAGGAGCACCAAACCCATAAATATTTTGGCATGATATTTTAGAGTTCAAGAGTATAGAAGAATAGTCAAAAGATAAATTGATCATGAACAATGGAAAATCAATGTCTTTCCTATAAAGAGTCAAGATCACATAGCCAAAAATAGAACCATAAAATATGATAAATGTATATGACTAGTTTTTAAGCATGCAACCTTTTTGTTTGACCTTCAAACATATTTAGTATAACCAATGTATGAAACTAGAAGAGAAAATAACACACATAGTCTAATAAATCTAAAAAAGAACTTATGATTTTTAATGAAAGATTAAAAAAACTAAAACTAGACTAATGTATACCAAGGCTAGGCGCTGGTACCATACTAGAGATGTGTCTAGGTCTAAATAACATGAATGCATGTTTTAAGTATCATAATAGATGAATCTTATACAAAACACTATGTTATTGAAGTAAGAAGGAATAACATAAAATGAAAATATTTCAATAAACCAATGAAAGTGGATAAAATTAATCATTCATTAAGTGGATCTAGATCAGGTACAGCATACATATAGGGGAACAATTAAATCCACCTCAAATGGTGGTCAAATTATCTCTAGAATAAAAATTTAAGTCCTCATCAAAATATGGTTATAGGTGCATAGAATAGAAGAGTAACTCCCATATCCAGCATATCTGGTCAAGGAAGTTACATCCTAGTCTTCCTATCAAAACCTATGACATATATATGACACATGATCTCCACCTAAGCAATAATATCCTTCTAATGTAAGAAAAATCCATGTGAGAAAATATAATATTCCCAAATAAATAACTCTAGAAAAACAAATACCTACACTAATAGTTTGACTTTGAATTTTCAAAATAATGGCTTTTTTTATTATGGATTTATAGATGACTCCTTCCACCATCTTATCCTCTTCCTCTAAAATGTTTGTGTCTACCTCTTAAATGTTGAGTCTATCTTCTAGGTAATTTATCCTTTATTTTAAGGGAAAATCAGTATACCTCTTCAACTATTCTTGGTGATAAAGGCTTATTACATATAATATGTTTAACCTTAATCCATTTATGTGTATATCAACCTTTTTATCATATTTTTGTATATGTTCTACTCTAATGTTCAACTTGTAAAACTCTTCTATGTAGTCTTTGACTATCATCTCCTTTTACCATAAATTTTAAAGCTTCTTGAAGAGATTAGTTTGGTATTATATTGGAATAAATTTTCCTTTCAATTTTTACATGATTTTATCACAAATATTTATCTTTGATTTACCTTTCCTTCTCCTTTCATCTTGCACTCCATTGCACCAAAAGGTTGCATGATCTTACAACATTGTACGAAAACATTTGACCCTTTTGTCATCATCCACTCCCTCATACTCAATGTATTTTTCCATGGAATTAATCCACTTAATTATATCCTCCACATTAAATATACTTTCAATAATTTGGAATTCTAGTTTGTGTTTGGAGATGGTTCCCATGACTACTATAACAAGTCTCTCTTCTACCCTTTCTTCTCCCTTTTTATCTCTTCTTCTTGAGGACATTCATCTTATCTATTAATAACTTATAAAACATAAATTCCACTTCTATTATAAATATCCATGTCCTAAAAACAATATTTAATATTTCTCATTTCCTCAAGCAATACTGCTTGAGGAGGCCATCTCCTCTATCCTCCTCTAGATCTTTTTCTAGATGCCATCATTACAAAATAAATTCATAGTTTTTAATCAAATATTAAGATAATTTCAACTTGAGACAACCTAAAATACACACTGATACCACTAATGATGTAAATTAAATTCTTTAAGGCCTAAATATTCATCTATATTATCTTCTTTGTATGATCTTGTCACCTTTTCTAGGACTGATCTACTAGGAGAATGGATTATTAGTCAAAACTCAGAGTTGAAGGATTATTAAATGGATAATATTTTTTATTAATATTTATACAAAGGCAAAAAAAATTCTACAAATTTTCTTGACTTTAATTTTGAGTAATGTTTTAGAAAGGATGCATTTAGCCCTATTCTAGGTCAATTCTAGGCCTACAAATACATGGTCACAAATATATGGATTTATGTAGGCTATCAAGGTTTAAAACAACTTTAATCCCTTAAAATACCATATCTTTCATCTATATACCAATTTTTATAATATTTGGTTGGTTCATTCAAAATTTATTGGAGTTTTTATAGATGAAACCCTGAATTAGGGTATTATAGACTATAGATGACCCAAGAGCTTAAATATGAAGGGGTTTTATATTTTGATGATTTTTAAAAGGTTATAATGCTTTATTAAAGACCCTTATATATTATCTAAAAATTTTCAAGTGGTTTCAATACTTAAACAATCATGAAAACATATAAATCATACCTTTTTTCCTGGTTATATCATCAAATACCCTCTTCTAGAACACTGGAACCTTGAAAACATTAATTTTAACATTAAAAATTTGTATTTAATATTTAATATTAACTCATATTCATGTAATTAAGTCTGATTTACAAAAAAAATCTCAACAAAATTTTCTTTTATTTATTTATCTTCAAAAACTAATACATAACTTCCACAGACTATCTTCACATACTAACAACCATAACCTTGAGATTTTATCCTCTTCTTCATAAATTATTAAGATACTTATTTTATGGTTAAAATGGTAAAACATGAGAATATATTCATATTATTGGTTTTTTTTTTCACACAATATATATCTCTCAATAACTCTTAACTTATCTTATAACATACTTAAACAAGCTTTTCAGCTACATTGGATAAACTTTAATTATGTTTATAACAAGTTTGGATCAAGTGAGTTATTTTAAATATACTTATAACATGTGTTTATACCCCAAGGAATACATATCATAGGATTAAGACTCTTACAACTCACTAAGACCTATAAAACTTATAAATGTTTTTTAAAATTTTGAAATTCCCATTTTGGTGGGAAACCTAGAAATCATTCTAAAGGACCTATAAATGACCAATAAAACCTATAATTTTTTTTTTATTAATGTAAAAAAAAATATTATACCTCCTAATACTAAAAACAACTATAATTTAATTACTATTTACAATTTAACTACATAAATAGGTCGTAGTTCGATTTTAGATATTTTAATAATGTGAATTAAGAAAGGCTTGAGATTGTATATTATTCAGTTTTTTTCCATTTTATATTGCATTTTTATCAAATTATATAAATACTCAATCAAAATAACACCTATAAAATCAACATAAAATGTGATAATTGAACTTGAAGAGCAAGACAAAGATATACAAAAGTCATTCATTATAGCCTTAATTTGATTTTAAAGATTTAAATTTACAAATAGTAATAGATGTGTATCTACATAGGATGTGTCTAATTTTTATGCTCTTAGATATATTAATCCCATTCATAAATATTTAACAAGTCCCAAATGGGAACTAACTATGAATGATTCCATCATCTCATATATGCACTATCCTTTTTTTGAGATATGTTGAGAGTAACTTATCGGGTATAACCCCTTACTAGTATACTAAAAAATAAATAGATGAAAGGCTTTCTATGGCTAAGAAAACACATATATGCATTTATAACATACTATGTATTTAGTATTCCACTAGTACCTTGCACATTAAAATTTAGTTAAAATTGAATGATGTTTTGTCTAACATAAATGTTCCTATAAGTTTTACAATTATCAGAACATAGTTATAAATAAGGAAGAAATGAAGAAACCAACACAAGGAAATACTTTTTTGTAGGAAATGAAAACCTTTGGATAAAATTTATAAAAACAATGATAAAAAATATTCATTATGGCCATGCCTTCAAGTGATTCAAAAAATGGATATCAAATAATTGGAGATTCTTCCTGAAAGATAGTTTAGATATCTACTCACCTACCAGGGGATTTTTCATAGCTACATTTAATCTTTGAGAACATAGGAAAAATATAATGCAATATCAAATGTGGTCCATGGATAATAGTCACCTCTTGATGAAGCCATGGTTTCCCTTTTTCAACTCTTTAACTGAATTATTGAATTTCATGCCTTCTTGGGTACATTTACCAGACCTTCCCTCTAATTTTGGTATAAACCATGTATCTAAGATATAGGTAAGGTATTAAGTGGGATGATTGGAGTGGATTCTTATTCCATGGGATATTTTCATGCCACCTATGCTCAAATTTTAATTTGTGCATATATATCTTCAAAAATCCCTCCAACTATTGACTTGAAAGTCTAGAATCATAATTGGATTCAAAAATTAAAATGGATACTTTTTCAATGTATAATATGTTTTTCTATGAGGTATATGTATGATTCATGTCAAATTTAAATAAATACAATGGGTACCTCTTGGTGGAAGGATTCCATTCATGATCATCTCATGGTGTAGGCCTTAAATGTTCCTAAGGGAGAAGATGATGAAAAGGCTTCAAAATTTTGAAAGGAAGAGACCCATGAAGAAGTGAAATCTGGGAAGGAGGATCAAAGAATAGAAGAGGATTTTATTCACATAAAAAATAATAAATCCAATTTATATAGAGATTTATTATAGACAATATTTGTTTCAAAATTTATTTATGATACTTCAAATTTATGTAAGGGTTTGAAGAATTATAAAACTAGTTGATGCTTTTGAGTTCCTAATCCCCTTTTCATATTTAAGTGAAGGTGAAGATTGGATTGTACCATGAAAAAAAAGGAAAGGAAAGGAAGAGGAAGGAAAGAGTTAGAACCTCTAATATGGCACTCATTTCCCAAAAATAAAAACTTTATAAGGGTCAGATTTTCTATGAGTCTCTTGAGGACCTATAATGTATTCATAACATGTCTATAGCCATTTATATTTCTAATGGAAAAGGTGATTCACAAGGATTTCATTTTTTATATTTATATCCATTTTAAAAAGGTAGAGTCCATTTTTAAAAACTCCACTTTATGAATAATAAAAAAAGACAATGTACATTTTCATTAATATTTTTTACCCAACTTTTAATTTAAAAATAAATGTTGTTTATTAGGTACAAAACTTGATAGATATACTAAAATTAGAATATATGAAATTTAAGGATAAATATAAATGCAAAGTATAACTTAATAAAATATATTAAATGAAATATCCTAGAAATAGTAAGTAAAACCAATGATAATGAACTTCGAATTTATGATTCTTAGTTGATTGTAATGGATTTATGACAGTGAAAATAAAGATAATATAAGATTGTGATAGCTAATATCTGAAATAATCATCTACATATAATTTTTTATAGGTCTATGCTACCTATACAACATAATTAATCCATGTATGTTGACTAAATTATTTTATGTATTAAGTAACATATAAGTGTAATTATTTTGCCACCTAGAATATTTCTACTAAGACAATTGAGATATATTGGTTCTTTAGATTCCATGTATAAACCATTATTTTCTTTTTTTTCTTTGGAAACCGTATGGGTAATTTTAATGAGATATGATTACCCCAGTCACCCCCATTGATGATTGATCATTTCTTACATATATAGATACTCTGAGGAGGAAATAAATCCATATGTATGTTTCCCACCTAGAGTGATTATGTATTTTTTATCCTTGAATATATTCATACAAATAAATATTTCCATTTGATACATGAAAATTTTAGATCTTCAATTCATTTGGAATGATTTAGACATGTCTTATTATAATGATTGACCTTGAATTTGGGAATAATAGGGAAACTTTTATCAATGTGTAATATTTTATAATTTCTCAATATATAATTCCAAACTAGGAATAATGAATGACCTATGATTTGTATTTATAATGAAATTGTTGAATAATTTCATTTAGCCAACTTTTGAAATGTGCAAGATGACCCAGATTATTTTTTTGAATTATGGAAACCATATGTTAAAGGTGTAGGGTCAAGGACACAATAGGTGGATGTGTTCATGATAGTGGACATGTTTACCTAGCATAGACATGTCCTAGAAAATCAGGGATAATTATCTTCTGATGGAAAGTAGTCTTAGAGTGATGTAAAGAGATATTTGCATTGACTTGTAAATTATGTGTGATAATGGTGATGAAAAAATGGGTCAACCTTTCATGTAGATAAATGGATTATACTAAGGATGAAAAAGAGTCATGTATGTCAGTGAAAGTAAAGTGGTATAATTTATGAAAGTAATTAATGTTATCAAGAACTTGTGATCATATTTAAGTAACTATTATATTCGATAATAATATATGTAATATAATATAATATTACTATAATGATTAAAAATATCTTTAATCTCATTATTATCCATTTGATATGTCATTTTGGCAAACATATTATGGTATCTTAGAATATACTCACTAAGTATTTAATTTAGACCTTGTTTGATCTTTATAATTTGAGAATAAGATGGTTTCTCACCAGTATTGATAGAAAATGTGAAAAAACTAATTTTATGAAGGATTAAAAGATATAATTTATTGTAAAGGAAGATCATAAAAACATATAAGAGCATAATATTTTATACTTCATCGAAAGATCTTTGGTACAAATCTGTCATTATCCACATAATCTAGACAATAGGCATAAAAGGCACATAAATGTTGTTTAGGATCGCCTTTACCTTCATAGAGAGGATGATTATGAGCTACAAATCCATTTGAAAGATAATAGTATGTTATTTTAGGATCCAAATGGTTATACGATAAGGTACTAGAGTCTAATTAAATACTAGAATGAGAAATAGATTGCTCAATATTAGCTAGTTTGGATTACAAGAGAAGAAAGGATTGCTTAAGAGAATCATTGGATATAGTAATATGAGGGATAGAGGTAAATAAAGGTGTATAAATAAGTTTATATTAAATGGTATAAAAATTATTTTAAGGACTAGAAGAATATTATTTATTAATTTCATCTCGAGCAATATATATATATATATATATATATATATATATATATATATATATATATATATATATATATATATATTGCTCGAGATGAAATTAATAAATCAAATTCTTCTAGTCCTTAAAATATTTTTTATACCATTTAATATAACCTTATTTATACACCTTTATTTACCTCTATCCCTCATATTACTATATCTATATATATATTTCATCTCGAGCAATATATATATATATATATATATATATATATATATATATATATATATATATATTATTCCCAAGTCATCAAATATTTTAATAAAAATAATAAGAGCATCTTGATGACAAGATATGGGAAAACAAACATTTGTATTAAGATAAAAAGGTAAAGTATGAGAGGGATCTTATTTATTTATTTTATATTGGGTGCATGAAAATACATAATTAATAACATTTTTTTGAATGAATGTGACATGTGAGAAGGAACTTCAACATGCGATGCAAGATATGAAAAAATTATGTATATGTTAAATATCAAAATGAAATAGGTAATTTTACTAAGAATAAAATTAAATTAAAAAATAATCAAAGATAAAGGATGATCTAGGTAAGGGTTTGAATGATTTTTAGGCTCTAAAATATAATTTATCAATCATTGATTAGTATTAGCCTAATATTATAGATAAATAACTACAAATGTGGAACCATTCTTGTAGTAAACCAACCCTAATTTCAAGGATAAGTTGAGAGTAACTTTCCTAGGTGATATGTTCTTCTCAAGTGAGTTATCACTTGCACAACACACCCCATTTTCAAACTAGAAACATAGATCCTTTTTTGATATAGAGTGTGATCTTATCACTTTGGAAATTTAGTTGGTGGTTGCTTGTTTAAATCATCCTTATTGGGAGAGCATTTTTTTTCTATATGTGAAGATTTAAAATATGAATGTGTTTCTATTAGAATAAATTTACCATACTAAGTTTGTTATATAAAAGTGAGGTTGTTAATATATAAAACAACCACATAGTTTATAGGTTAGGATTGTTAGTTATTAAAACAATTTATTCAAATACTTATATAATGAAACCATTCCATAATATATAATATTACATATTGTTAGTTAGTTATATGTTTATTGTATTTTTTAGGACTATTATGAGCATATGCAGGTTTATTGATATGGATCTATAATTTAAGTTCTGTAAGATCAAAAAATACTATCAGATTTATCCTCATATTTGGTATCATACCGGAGCAATTTTTAGATCAAGACTCTATTAAATTTTATTTTATACAAGTTATATTGCACTTATAGATATTTTTGTGTGTTTTGGTAGCTTTGAAGCCAGTAAATTCAAGCTAGTCATATAGGTTTTCCTTCACACCAAGTCATATACACTTCACATAAATAAAACTTTAGATGCAAGAGATAATATGGTATGATTTTTAACATTTTAAATTTATTTAAAAAGTCCATGACCTAGATGTGCAGTCATTTTGGTATTAGAATCCATTCAGTCAAATTTATGTCAAGTTTTGCTCACTAAGGTTGTTGTAGATTGATCTTTGCATATATTGAACTATACAACTATTTTAAAATCTAAAATTTTATAGAGACTTATATTACTCCTACTTGAAGCCTTTACCCATAATCCATATAGTTTTATAGTATGTCTTACAACTATTTGAATGTCTGAGATCTGTATCTAGTCATTTTCTACCTATAAATCAAATTTTGTCTATTTTAGGTGGTATGAAATGAATTTATCATATTTGTCTTTTAGATATTTTTCTATATTCAAACTAATTTCTTCTCACTTGGACATACACCTATGTAGGTTTCCATTTTGGGAGCCTAAAAATTATTGAAGTTGTTTGGAGCAATTTTTTGACTTGGAGATTGGTTTTTTTCCTAAATAAGTCACACATTCAAGATTTTTGAAATCTAATTTTTTATAATATTATTTATTAATTTATTGACTACTCAAACCTATGTTGTATACATTTTTTAATATCCATACAAAAAATTAGAAGCTTTTAAGGTGGTGCAATCCTTTAGAATAGAATATTGACATACAATTCAATTTTCACACACATTAGACCATATGGACCTGTGATTTCAGAACTGACTATTGGGCATAAATATCTACTATATATTATTTCAAATCAAAGTCTAACATACACTTGGGGATAGTGTTTTACACTATTTTATTATTTGAAAATTGGCATGTTGTGAAAGCTTTTTATGTGGAGTACAAAGGAGTAGATTGTCTCATTTTATCCTACCAACTAAGCACATCCATGGTGGATTATTCCTTAAAAGGTGTGATTTTAAGCATTTAAATATAAATTTTGTCTTTTTTAAACCTAAAATGATGCATATAGGAATTGGTAGGTTGAGTTTTTTTTTCTAAAACCAAGATAAGTGGGAGGTCTAGAGTTAAAATCATCAAAATCTCTTTTATAGTCAAATTTGGACTTTTGGAAAAAACATAAACTATGCATAGGACAAAATTGGGGGGATTTTTTTAATTATTTAGGAAATTTTATTTTTTCCATTTTAAGTACTTGTAAATTTTTATTTGAAAACATTCTTAAAAACTTTATTTTTGGCAAATCAAATGAGTGGAAAAATAATGAGATTGTAAAATCTCATTCATAGTGCCTGGTATCAATGATGGCTCTAGCTCACATTTATAGGAAATGTCATCATTATTTAAAATATTGAATTTATATAAGAAAATGAATTCAATAAAGATGTTAAGTTATTGACCCTTTAAATAATCAGGGATTATTAAGGTTCAGATATTTTCATAAACCATCCCTTTGTTACCCATTCATTATTGTTGATAGATGAAAACCCTAGTAGTTGGAATTTCTAGCCATATAGAGAAGTTATACCCATGTATGTGTAATTAATTATAAGTAGGTTTTACTGACATAATTAATCTATTTCATGTACTATATATATATATATATATATATATATATATATATATATATATATATATATAAAATTATAGTACCATTCTTATCTCAGTGTATTTAAGTCTCTTTCACATACCAATGGGTATATCTAAAGGATGAGCTCTTCCAGTATCGATGGGTATATATCAAGGTGCACATATAGATAGTTTTGGTATATCAGTTTGATAATATATATAGAGGGGAAAATTTTAGATTAATAAGGCACCAATCCATTTAATTTTTATATTTTGATCAAATTTGCACACATGGTCAGAAATGGACCACATTTTAATCTACTAAACACTCAATTTATTTGAGGTGACAACTATGCCACATAGGAAACTAAGGTTAAAACCCACTTAGAATCTGAGGACATATGGATAGTTGTTGATTTCAAATAAAATTTACATTCTACTAACATTGATTAAAATCATAAATATGACAAAGCCTATTAGAATTCTAAGCTCATAATCATGTTTAGAGTCTTGGATGATGTTCAAACTCTTATCTAAAATGCCACTACAACTTACGATACTTGAAATAAGCTTCAAAGAATCTTTGAGTCAAAGAATACAAACTATATTATTCATATACAAAGCTAACTCCATATTCTAAAGTTGAAATCTAAAGAAAATGTGAAAGATTTTATTTTTAGAGTTACAACCTTGGAGGCTTCACTTGAATCATTAGGGAACTAGTAAATATAACTCTTTGGTTATTATTATCCTAAGAGCTCTGCCCATTGCATATATTTTTTTTGAGATTAAGATGAATGTCATGGGTTAAAAAACATCCCTTGACTTCTAGGTTAACATGATGTAACAATAATAATCCATGTAAAATGTAGAGAAACCTAATGAAGAACATGTACTTGCCTCCTTTCATAAATGGATGAATCCCATGAAGAATTATAAGAAGAGTAATTAATAACACTAGCAAGGGAACAACTCCCATTCATAGAAGGTTTGTACTATTTTTTGAAATACATGACATGACCTCAAACATTACTAGTATAATGGATTCACATAGAGATAATTCAATAATAATCCCACTTCAAAAAATCCACCTCAGTCACCGAAGCCTAAACCCCATTCCAAAAAGCATTGGAAGAAGAAATTAAAAAATGGGAATATTGTTGACGATGATCATTATTCTAAATATGATCATGTCTTTACTACATAGAAACATGAGGAATTGTGTTCTTCAAAATTTGTCTCATATGTTGATTTTAGTTCTATTAGGCACATGACAAGATAGAAACAATGCTTTTCCACTTTACACCAATCAAGATCTCAGGGCAATGTTTCTATTGATGATGACTCATCATACACTATTTAGGGTTAAAGTGGTGTTTTTTTATAGCTTGATAACTACATTACCACAATAATAAATGTCTTGTATGTTCTAGGAATCATTAAGAAATTGTTACCTATAAATAAACTTCTCGACACAATCTCAAAGTCAAGTTTGATCATAACCATGGTGAGAAGTTTTTCCTTATCAAGAACAAGTCTCAAGGTTTTAAAATTATTATACAATATTTTAATATATGAAATATATTTAATCTTGATCTTATACATAATGACCATCAGGCACTTTTTGTGAAGGCTATAGATAAATCTCATATATGACATAGAAGATATGGTCATTTGAGTTATGGTTATTTTATTGATTTAAGAAAATACAACATGGTAAGAGGTCTTCCCACACTCAAATAATCTTTTTATATCTATTTTAGTTACTTAGATGGTAAATGACAAAGATCTACTTTTTGTAAAAGTGAATATCAGTCTCCTTATCCACTAGATCTAGTACATAATAATCTATGAGGACCTATGACTTCTAGCCAAAAAGGATATATGTATTTATAACTCTTTGTTGATGATCACTCTAATAATGTGTGGGATTCCTTATTTAAGACTAAGGATCAAGTATTTCAAGACTTCAAATGGTTCAAGACCTTTGTTAAAAATGAAACTTGTCATAAAATCAAGGCCATCCACTTAGATTAGAGGGTGGGGGAGAGGAATACACCACTAAAACGTTCACTACATACCTTGAAAATCATGGAATACATCATCACTACACCATACATTATATACCAAAGTATAATGGTGTTACATAAAGGTGGAACCATGTCATTGTAGAGATGTTTTGAAGCATGATTTAGGATATGTAATTGCTTCATTCATATTGGGTATAAGCATGAGTCACAACCATATACTAGCTAAATAGGTCATCCACCAAAAATATTAATAAAATTACACCATAGAAAGCATGGACTAGGATAAATCCAAAAGTCTCTCATCTTTAATTTTATGGGATACAATAACAATTCAAAGGCATATTGACTCAATGATCCAAAAAATATGAAGATACTTATTAGTATAGATGTAATGTTTAATGAGAAAGGTGAAATTATTTTATCTTCCACACAAACATCTAATAGAGACATCAGACATGTAAATTTTCCAAATGAAAATAGTGATGATGGCTAGTCAAAATCTCCAACACCAACAACTACTAATCGACATATACCTAAATGATATATAATTACAATTAGAGATGCAAAATTGGATAGATGTTTGAACACTTCATCCACAACATTAGTCACTCATAATATGAATTGTGTATAGGTAAATTTGGCCTTCATGAGCATTATTATAAAAATTTGAGCCCTCTATATTCTATGAAGCTCTAGAGTCCAAACCTTGGAAAGATGTCATGGATGAAAAGTATTAATCACTCATAAAAAATGACACATGGCATCTTTTTGATTTTACACTATGGAAGAAACCTATTGAATGAAAATGGGTCTTTAAGACCAAATACAAAGAAGATGGTAGCATACACATGACCAAAGAAAGACTCATAGTAAAGGTATATGAATAGAAATAAGGTATAGACTATGAGGGGACTTTAACTCCTATAGCTAATATAAAGACAATGAGAATGATCTTTCCAATGGCCGCATAGTTTGGTTGGTACATTCATTAAATGGATGTTAAAAGTGGTTTATTAAATGGGCATGTACAGGAAGAGGTATACATGACTCAACCAAAAGGTTATGTCACACTAGATCAAGAGAAGAAGGTGTGCATAGTTATAAAATATTTATATTTTATCAAACAAGATCCTAGAGCGTAGAATATAAAAATTTATGAGCATATTATGAAGCATGGATTTCAAAAGAATCTATATGATCCCAATCTCTACCTCAAAAAATAAGGGGGAGATTGTTATTATTATTGTTTATGTTGATGATCTAGTTATCATTGGAAACTAATTCGATATTATTGATGCAACAAAGAAATAACTCAACCAATCATTTCACATGATAGATCTTGGGCTACTACACTACTATACTAGATGCATGAAAAAAAGAGAAATGGATTTTCATGTCTAAAATGAAGTATACCAAGACATTTCTTGGGAGGTTTTGGATGATAGATTAAAACCAATACCTACACTTATGGAGACAAGGCTTCAAATATTTCACTTAGATTCATCACCCCCAACAGATGCAAGTGTTTATATTCATTTGATTGGGAGTCTCATGTACCTCACATACACTAGGATAGATATCAGCTATGATATCAACTATCTTTCTTGGTTCATGCAAAATTTAAATGTAACCCATTAGAAAGTATATAAATGGTTATTATGATATATTTGAGTAATAATAGATTATGGCCTAAAATACAAGAATAAGATAAGCTCTTATCTACATGATACATGGATGCAAATCATGAAAGTTTGATTCATGATAGAAATGTTTACTTATAAGTTTATATTCTTTTTGGGATATGGTCTAATCTCATATGGGATTAAGAAGCATAAATTTTTTTCTCATTATTTTAATAAGGTAGAATATCATGCTATAGGAGGAGTTTTCTAAAAGGTGATATGTCTATATCTCATGCCTGTAGGATTGGGAGTTCCACAAATTTAGCCAATAATTCTAAATTATTATAATAAGGGTGTTTGTTAATTTATTTGCAATCCATTTTTCATGAATGAAATAAGAAAATTGAATTTAAATTCCATTTCATATATGAATATGTTCAGCAACATAATTTACAACTCCAATATTTCCCCACTCAATATTAGTGTGCAGATGTTATCACAAAGTCACTTGCATGTGATAAGTTTGAGGCATTCAAAAGTTCTCTGTATTGTACTCATCAAGCTATGATAAATTAAGGGGGAATGTTAGAATAAATTTACTATAGTAATTTTTTTTATGTAAAAGTAAGGTTATTAATAAATAAAACTACCAACATAGTTTTTAGGTTAGCATTATTAGTTTTTAAATTAAGTTAGTCATATAATTCTATTATAGAACTATTACATAATATAAAAGATTACATATTTTTATTTAGCTATAGGTTCATCCTATTTTTTAGGACTATTATGAGCATATATAAGATTATTTATATGGATATGTAATTTTAGTTTTATAAGCTCAATACATCCTATCATATGTATGCTCAAGTGGTTATTTGTTTAAATCAACACTATTGAGAGTGCATTTTTTCTAGATATGAAGATTTAAAATCTAAATGTGCTTTACTATTTTAGCCAATCTTGAATAACAATGAATTTACATCATAAGCACTTGGTATACAAATAACATCTAGGAATGCATTAATTTAAAAATCTAAATTTTCATGATTCTTTTAAGTCTTGGTCGATCTTCATGTTCATGAATTGAAACACATTTAAATCTTACTTTTTAGACCATTTTCCTTTAGATTTATGAAATTTATCTATATTGGAATTTTATTACCTCTTTTCTTGGGCAATTTGATACATTTCTACTTCATTTTGATTAGAATGACTAAATGCTTATAAGGTTTTACTTTTTAGCTTAGTCTACTTTATGTAAAATGAACAAAATAGGATTTAATTTGGTGAAGTTGGGTTTCCTCTTCATGTTAGGTTTCATGATTTTATTATTTTAGTCAGATTTTTGCCTTTGTCTTTTTTGGTTTTTTTTAAGCCATTTATTTAAAAAAAACTTATCCACTCACTTTTTATAAATTTGATGTTGTTGACTAGGCCTTTATTTATCATACATGATGGTGAATAAATTGATCCTAGTGCCACAAGATGATCTCTCATGGATCCCAATGACTTTGACATATTCAAAAGGGCCTTTTCAAACTTAGACAATTTATTCAAATTTCTCTTGGAGTCATGTGATGACTTTATATGACTTTAATGGACTTAAAAATTTAAAATTTTAATTATACACTTGGATCAATAGGATGTTACCAAGTGGTAAAGTCCTAGTGATTTGATACCCTAATCAGATCCGTAAAAATCAAGATGCCTCAGGTAAAGGAGGTTAGTAGGATGTTTCCACATGCCACCATCTTGGTGAACTGCTAACTCAGGGATATTCATGAAAATCCAAAAGCCTCTAGGAAAGTGGGGTAGTGATTTTATTTCATGTGGTAATATCCCACTACTCTGCAAGCCCAAAGAGGTTCATGTACTCTGATATACCCATCAAATCTCTAAGTGAATGAGAATACACTATGTGACACAATATTAATGCATCATAAAAAAATTAATAATAAAAATAAATAAAGACCCAAGTAAAGTAGTGGAATATCATGGAGAAACCATGTAGTATTACCCTCTAAAGTAGGACACTTTTTTAATGGCGTCAAAAAGACACTAGATAAAAATTGATGACCTATTTGGCTATCAAAATTTGTTAAAACCCAATATGATATTATGCATTTAATTTGATTTTTAGAATCAAGTTCCAGATGGTTTCCCACCAAAAAATGATTATAATTGGTATTAATCAAGATATGACATGCACATTGAGATCGAGCATAGAGAATAAAAGACAAAACTTAGCTTTAAAGAGGAATGAAAATTGGTTGTGCATAAGCATGGAGTATGGAAATATTGATGAAATCTAACTATTTAAGCTACTATCATTCAATCAAGGCATGGTGCTAACCACAAAAAGGCTGTACATACTTCTAATTTGTTAGAGCTCTTCACTACCTCATCAACTACATCTTCTAATCTCATTGATGATTTTTGTAAATTCCCCTTCACTAAGTAAATTTGAATTTCAACTCCATGGACCTTAACATCTATGTAATATAATCTATTCAATGTAATAAGGGTTTATCTATTTATGATTACTAAGGATATACCTGGTTATATCCCTTAGATTGAAATAGATAAGTGGACTAGTCACTTTCTTTCATGTATTTTTTTTGTTTTCTAGATTAGTTTTCTAAGCCAAGGTTGTTTGAAATCCATGTCTATAACCCATTGAGTATCTCATGAACTCCTGATTTATCATTTTAATGGAAACATATATATCTTAAATATTTGTCTTTTGACAAACTTGGTATATGCATGTATATGGTGAACATATTTTATTCATTGACTCTACTACTTCATTCTAAATATTATTACATCATACTTAGTTAGAGTTGTGCTAGGTATGGCTAAATTAATGACCAGTTTGTTTAGGAATTTGTCTAATTGATATAATTAGACTAGTATCCATTATAAATCGAGATCTTTCTTCTCTTTTCTCCCTTCCCTTATATATATATATGTTTTTAATTTATCAACTATATTAGTTTAGAATCTACATAATCGGTTCTTAGTGTTATATCTTGATTTCTTGAATTTCTATTTATAGATTCTATTGCATTGTTGTATCTATATGTGATACATACATGTATAAATTAGATACATTTTCATGTTATAAATATTCTTATTCCTTTAGGAATTATCTCCTAGTTTAATTGCATATTGATTTGTTTGAAATACTCCTACAAACATCAAAATCCCCTTGAACTAGAATGGTCACAATGATCCATTGAGTGAATATCAGTACACCTAGACTAGGTAGATGATACCTTCAGGATTGAAGATCTTAGGATTTCCTTCCTTTTAGGAGGGGAAAGTTTAGTAAAAACACTTGCCTATAGTTGGTTGGTTGTTTGTGTCAAAGTACCCAAAAAAAATTGTCACTAAGAGGTCCTGAACTAGATTATTTAAGAATTATTATTTATTTTCAAGGAGTTACCTGGTTGATGTTTAGGTTCTTATATTGTAAAAACTGATTATCTAAGCCCTCTAAATGCCTTTTCTTAGCTAGGAAAATGTAGATTTCCTTTGAATATTCTAGGACTTTCTGATGAATTACCCCCCAAAAACCTCACAAATTATGTTTAAAATACATCTATGGTGGGGTCAATAATACTAAAAAACACATTAACACTTTTAAAGAATCTCTTATCAGAAGAAAGATTCAACATGAGGATGTGGCTTGTCACCTATTCTCCTTTTTACTATATTAAGTAGCCTATTCTTAGTATCTTGGTCCACTATAAGGGTGAATTATCACTTGGACCATCTTTGAAAAATTGTTCTTTAACTATTTCAATGTGTCCATTGAATATTTTTTCTTGTTTTATCAAATTACCACAACTCATAAAGTCCTTAATTACCCAATTAATTTGTTCAACCATACTGTTCATCAGCTATACATTAGGTTAGAGGACCCTTTCTTACAAATTGAGGTTGAAACCATAACATCTTACATCAATTATATATATCCTTTGACTACTACATTCATTAGGATGAACCCATCTACTCTTATATCCTTAATTTTGGTCTACCAAGAGGTTATCATTGTATAAAAATAATCAATGATTCAGGTATTCCATGTTAAACCTTCTTATTATTTGAGGAAATAAAGTATTTATGCCTAATATTATTTTATTTACATTCCTACAAGTTTGTTCATGGATCAATATATTTATCATAATGAAGTGTTCCCCCAGGCTTTCACCCAACCAAACCACCCTATACTGAATGAGAGACCTAATTACTCTTTTAATTCATATAACATAGTTAATTTTATGTATAATCATCAAACCACTTCATATTATTTTAGTGATTTATTATATTTAAGTACTATTACTAATAAAATACCCTTTTTGTAGGAAATAATCAATAGGAAATGCACAATCCAATCTATGAGGCTGCATACCCAAATGCACTAATTAGAATATGTGAACCTAGTTATACTGCTAATGTTGCACTGATCCTAAACATCTAGAACTTCATAATTTATAAGCCTAGTCAATTATTTTAATTTTGTATCATTGTTGATGAAGACTCCAAATATGAGGAAGCAATAGTTTTTGAAAATATATTAGTGGCTAAAATACAAATTGATATATTTTTCCATAGAAAATGAAGAAAAAATTGAAGAATATTGCATTAAATTAGAGGAACCTTTCAAAGAACTATAAAAAATAGAGGATAAAGATGCCTATTATGCATCTAAAACATCCTTCTCATATTCTCATTCATATACATTTGAAAATTTGGTCCAAGATAATGGACATCTTTATGATAGAAATTTGGCTTCCCCCTCATCATTAGAGGAGGATGAACTTGAATAATATAATGTTGAGTTGGATTTATAGTGCCAAGAAGAACAAAATCAAGAATAAGGGAGCTATCCATTTGAGTAAAATGGGATGGAAGAGTTTGAAATTGATGATCTCTCTCCTTATTTCAACTTTAACTTTAAATTAGTTAATATCACTCAAACATGCTTCTTAGTAATAGAGGTAGTCAATATAGAAATGGTAACTCGTGAACATAGTGACCTAAATGAAGAAGTAATGTAAATGGAGATTCAAGCTAAGACTGATTTAATCTAAACCATATCTCCACATAATTATGCTATTGATGAGAAATTCATAAGGTTTTTGATATAGGAATAATTTGAGCCTCCCATGCCTTCCATATGACAAAGAAAATGAAGATGATGTCATGTGGCATCCATTTTCCATTAATAACATGCCACTTTAAGGTTATATCTTCTAATTAATATGGCATGTATAAATGCCTATTCCTATCCATCACTGTAATAAAATGCATAAAATGAGGTATTTTATTTAAGCTATCATAAGTGTTTTATGTAAAAAAAAATATGATCGATGCTATAGAATTTATAGGATCCTAGTCCTTATAACATATGAGTTAAAAAATAATAAGGCATGGATTAACAATGTTATTATTAAGGCATATATCCAATAAAATAAAAACAAGACTATCAAACTGATATTATTACCAATACTTCAGTATTAATCACAAAAAATCAAACTAGAAACCCATTATAACTTTCTACTACCTTCAAATTTCAAAAATTATAACTCACAAATCCAATTGGAAAGAAAGAAACATGATTAACATTATTCCTCCTTCTTAACTTCTTACAAACTCTAAAATTACACTAAGAACTGAAACCAAACTTAAACTAGTACTTCCTTTCATGGTTTCATCTCTAAGGACAAAACATCATCAAATTGACTATCCCAGCTAATTAAAACACTAATGTGCAAGACTGAAACCATCAATAAAAAAACAAATAAAACCACTATCTATAACTAGCAATCAACACAATTGTTCCCACATCAAGACAAAATAAAAAAATGTAAAAAATATCCACTAGAAATGAGTTTAACTTCACCAAAATAGATTGAAAAATAATTTATTCTACAACAGCCATCAAGGCAAACCCCCGTTATGTTCATAAGCCCCCCCCCCCCCCCCCACAAATAAAAAATGATCTAAGGGTTAGGGAAAACAAATAGCACCAATTTATATTTAAATCTATAAGGTGAATGGGCCACAAGGAGTGGCATCTTTAGAAAAATTTATAAAAAAAAAACTTGATATGTCGTTGAACCTGTCATGACCACACTAGCCTCTAACCAAACCCTTAATATTCTCAAGCCTAAAAAATATTTTTCTCCAACTAAAACAATACCAAATCACTAGTGAAAATAAATATACCAAGTTTCACTCATGATAATAGTAAATGACATCTTCAAACTCCATCCACCAAAAGGAAAATTCAATATCATAACCAAGCTTCATAGTATTAAAAAACCCAAACCACCAACGTCAACCACCCCCAGCACCAAAGTGGCAACATGATTTAAATGTTTTCCTACCAGCTCTATCTTAATGCCAAACCCAGACCTATCCTTGACTCCCCTTTCATTCATTGGCTCTTTTCGAATGGGAATAGGCATAGAAGAATATAAAAGTGGATCAATGTTAGGAAAAAAGGGAACTTCAAAGCTCAGCACCTGAGGATAAAATAACTGCTCTAGCCCTAACTCCCTCACCACCAACACCATATGATAATGGGCCACATCAGCCTAAAGACTATTATTTTTCAGCATAGCCAAATCTACATTCCTTATGAGTTTATAAAATAGAGAAGGACACTTTCCCTACTCCACTTTTGACCCTGCCACAACCCTAATCTCCTCCAGTAAAGCTTCCATGGCTTCCTCTAGTATCTCCTCATAATCCTCATCCTCTATTTATTCATCATCATACTCACCTTTGAATTTCACTTCCTCAACATACTGCCATTCATGCTCTTTGACCTTTGCCCAGAATGTGCTCATTTTTCTTTACTTTCCCATCATTGGTTCCCTCTACTATTTTATGTAAATTAAAGGTAAGTTTAATGTTAAATTTTTTAATCTCAATTTGTTTGATTTAAATTAAAAGAAAATAGAAAAATCTCTTTGGGGTAGCGTTTTCTAATTTAAAGGATAACAAAGATGCAAGTTGATGTTTCCTATGCCTTTATCAAAATATTGAAGAATCGGGTGTCTAACTAATTCAAACATGCATTTACTTGAAAACCATTATGGATAGCTTCTTTTACATTTCTTAATTTTTATTTCCTTATTCTCTCTTGTTGTTAGCTTAGGTTTGATTTTGTTTATTTCTTGATTTCATTGTTGGGTATATCCTATATGTTTTTACTTGTGATTCCCCTATTAATAAAATAAATGAAATGAATGGCTATTGCATTGATAACATAAATGGCATTCAAAGAGCCTAATTACAAAAAAATTCTTGAAAATCTTGTGAATTGTTTTGATCAATTTATTTATTTATTTAATTTCAAAGGTCATTGATTATTAACAAGACTTGTGAATTTAAAAAATTTGTTGTGTTATTCAAAACCATCCAACACAATTGATGAAAAATATATAGAAAATGTAGCATTATTTCAATTATAGTTTAAATTAAGTAGTCATTAACTTGTTGAATTCTCTTTTACTTATGGCTTGTTTCCCAACCCTATATGGATGAAAACACAAAGAAATACTTTTAAAAGAAGATTTACCCTATTGTAAAAGCTTAAAATCTTCCTTAAAAGAATCATTTTTTCAACCCTCACCATAGGATTTCTAAACTAGTTAGTAGTGGATCAATGTCTTTAAAAGGGAATAAAGATATATCTATTGGGATCTAGATCCCTGGTTGGAAACATAAAAATGCCCACACCATATTCCCCAAACACAAAATATAAAAACTTTTTTCCTTCACTAGTTCTATCCTTATGAAAAATTTAAATATAACATTTGAATGCAAAAAAATGAAATAATCACTTGATCAGACACATAGATGGTATTTGGAAAGATTGAATCCTATAATGTCATAATTTGGGGTAGATTTTAGTGCCTTTAAATTTTGTTTTGTTCTAGGTTATTTCTTGAATCTAATGCATTTATTATTATGAAATTAGATATTTTATATTCTTGAAATACTCATGAGTATTTCCCAAAAAGAGTCATAATTTATTGTTTCTTATAAAACACTCCCCATTTTAAAAATAAAAAATAGAGAAACCCTTTTTACTCTAGATTTTGTTCTCATCTCTTTGAGTTAATTAGTGGTTTCTTTTTGTACTTATCCCTCATAGGATTGTAATTTTTTTATAGGTGAATATTTAAAATTATAATATGTTTTATTTTTTTATCCAAGCCTAAATAATAATAAATTCTCATCATAAATACTTGATCTAGAAATCACCTCTACTAATTAATTAATTTAAAAATCTAAACTTGCATGATTCTATTAAGTCATGATCTATCTTCATGCTCATATTTTTGAAACGCATTTAAATCTTCCTTTTAATACCATTTCACCATAGATTTATGTAAGATATTTAACTCTCTTAGAGTTTTATTGCCTATTTTCTTAGGCAATGCAATCCATTTACACATTGTTATGATTCAAATGACTAAATGATTATAAGATTTTACTTTTTAACATAGTTTCGTTTTTGTAAAATGAATAAAATGGACTTTAATTTGTCAAAGTTGGGTTTCCTCTTCATTTTAAGTTTCATTATTTCATGATTCTAATCATCTTTTTTCCATAGTTATTTTTTAGATTTTCCCTTCACCATTTATTGTCAAAAAACATAGCCATTCACATTTGTAAATTTCAAGTTATTGATTGGGCCTTTATTTATATTTCTTACAAGTGCCTAAATTAATCTTGATTCCACATGGTGATCTCTTACATCTCTAAATGACCCTGACCTATTCAAATGGGCCTTTGAGACTTAACCAATTTATTCAAACTTCTCCCAAAGCTACATTCCATCTTTCTAATACCTCATTATACTTAAACATTTCAAAAATTTCTATTGAAAATAAATTAGTGGCATGTTTCCAAGTGGAATTATTATGGTGATCCATAACCTTAGTTAATTTTATAAAATAAAGATCCCTTTAGGAAAGTGGGTTAGTAGGATACTAGTATGTGGCACCATCTTGACAATTAGACAATGAAGGGATGTTCATAAAAATATGGAAGCCTATGACAAATTAGGTTATCAAGATGATACCATATGGAAAAATCCCACTATTCTATAGGCCCACGGTGATTTGTGTAGTTAGGCATACTCATCAGAGCTCTAGATGATTGAGAGTCCACTACATGGCATGATATTGCTACATCACATCCAAAATAATAGTATACACACATATATCCCATCGGATAAGAATTATAAATATAATGAAGCATACACACATCATAACATTTAAAATAGATGAAAAACTAGCGACATAGTCATCAAAACACTAGTTTAAAATTCAATGGCTTGTCTGGCCATCAAAAAAATCATCAAAATCTGAGACGAGACTACGTGTTCAATCTTATTTGTATAATCAAGTTACAGATGGTTTCCCACCAGTAATTGATCATAAATGATATAACTCAATGTAGTCATAGGAAGTGACATTAATCAACCTATGGTATGTATAATGGGATTGAGTGTAGAGCATAAAATATAAAATCAGCCTTAAAGAGGCATGTAAATTAGTTTCACATAAGTATGGAGAATGGAAATATTGATTCAGTTCTAATTACTTTAAGATTCTAAGATTCAATCAAGGTATGGAAATAACTATATAAATCCTATCCAATTTATTAGAGATCTCAATTATATCCTCAACTATATTTCTTAATAGAATCAATGATTTTTATAATCACCCCATTAATGGGTAAATTTGAATTTGGACTTTATGGACCTTCTCATTTATATAATATCAACTCTTTGATTTAATAAGGGATGGCCTTCTTATGATTAGTGATACTATGTTTAGTTGGATCCCTTATATTAGAATAAATTAGTGCACCAGTCATTTTCTTTCATGTATTTTTCCTATTTTTTAGATTAATTTTCTGAGATGAGGTTGTATGGAAACCTTGTTTGTAAACCATTAATTATCTGATGAACTCTTTATTTATACCTTTAATGGAAACATAATTATTTGAGATCTTTGTCATTTAATAAACTTTATTTGTGCATGCATATGGTGACCTTGTTTTATTAATTGGCTATGCTAATTCATTCTATAAACACTTTTATCATCCTTAATTAGAGTTGTTCTAGGTCTAGATCAAGTAAGTACTAGATTTTTTAGAGATTTGTCTACTTGACAAAATTAGATTGGTATCCATTATAAATTAGATTATTTATTGAATTTTCTCCTTGCCCTTCCCTATTTTTATTTTTATGTTTATTTTATTATCTCTGTTAGTTTAGAATCTACACAATCTTCTATTAATGTTATATCATGATTTCATCAATTTTTGTTTGTAGTTGTTATTGCATTATTTTATCTAAGTGTACTACATACATGTTTCAATCATATACATTTTCATGATATGTCTATACATTTATTCCACTAAGTATTAGATCCTAGTTTAAATGTATTTAGATTTGTCTAAAATATTCTAGTGACTAACAAAGGCCCCTTGAATTGGAATGGTCACAGTGAGCCACTGAGTGAAAATTAATGCATGTAAACCAAGTAGAGGAGACCTTGGGTAGTATATATAGCAGGATTTCCCTCATTTTAGGAGGGGAAATTATACTAGAAACACTTAATTTTAGTTTATTAGATGTTTATGTCAAAGGACCCACCAACAAGGTGCATCATAAATCATATAGAGAAAAGAAACTTCATATTGGTGTAAACAAGGGACTCTAGACATTTTTGATATACCATGATGAAAATGGAAACTAAAATCCATGTTTAGACATGTACTATATCTATGAGTATTGGAGTAAAAAACCCTCACACCATGATGTATGTAAATAGAACACTATGTATCCCTTCATGACAATAGATAAGTACTTTGAAAACTATTGAAACACAATTTATAAAACAAGAAAAATAAAATAATAAATAAAGTTCATTTTTTTTAATAGGAAAAAAAATTCAATTAGAGGTTGAAAGAAAGAGTGTATGTGTTAGTATCTATCTGAGGTGACAAGATAAAAAAATTCAGTGTCAGGTTACTTCATGATTAAAAAAGTTAAATTTTTATGGTGTTTCCCCTTTAGGGAAGATAATGTGAAAATAAATAGTATTATTTGATTATAATAATTGAAAAATGATGCCATTAGCATAAAAATAAGTAATGATAGACTTGGATAAGGATTGTGATATAGTATGAGAATTTCAATAACATTCTTTACTCAGATGAAATATGTTTTTGAAATAATAAAATGGATGATTTTATCAGTGAGAGTAGTTAGGTTCAAGTGTGACCCTTGATGTGCTATTATAGGATAATATTTTGAATATTTATAATAAATACCCTGTTGGTTTCAATGGGAGAGACATTATGAATCATGTCATTTTAAAAATATGACCATTAGAGCAACGTGGACAAGGCTGATGTAGTAGACAATACCATAATATGTCCTTATCTAACTAGTGCACTCTTTTCCAATAGCAACATAAGCTTATAAAACCAAAATGATAGTGAATTATATGTTTAAAAAAGATGAATATAGCTAAATTAAGGAAGTCTATAGATATGCACAATAATTTTAATACTTTGAACAATTTATTACAAATAATGGGTATCATAATGGTGAATTGACCAAACAAGGTAAAGATGTCAAGGATAAACATTTTAAAGTGTTGAATTATTAAATTTCAATGTCTATAAATATAATATTAAAATAATATAATTATGATCAAACAATATTATATTATATCATATAATTTATGACCAATCATTTTTGAATCAAACATCAACTAAAATGAAAGGTCTCACTATATGGCCACAAGATTATAAACAAAAGGATAAAAAATACTACAAAAAGTCTTAAAAAGGGGCTTTTCCCACATTCTTAATATTATATTGAGAAGCCTTCTCTCTTGACAAAAACCCAAGGATAATTTACAAACATTTTAAAATGTAGAGCAACATGAAAATGATAAGATATATATTTAATGAAAATGAAAAACCTATTAATATAGGGATGTATAATTTTATTTTGAAGAAATAAATTTTTTATGCTAGATATGTGTTGGTTAGTAAAAATAAAATTAAAAACTTTTCATATTCCAAGCATCAAAATTTGGAAAATATGATGGTATTCATCTTCCTACCTATAATTTTGAACATAGAATAGGTGTGGAATAGAAGTTCAATCTAGTGGGTAAAACCTATCAGTGTCAGTAACTATGATGTCACATATTATACACAATACAGCCAAATTGATCTATATTTATAGCATGTTAATTAATTTAATATTTGTGATCTTATATGGTTACTATTTTGGAGAAAAATAAATTTATTTCCTTATGAAATAAATAATAATAATGAGATCAAAGACAAAATAAAAAATGAACAATGTAGTGGATTTTTCTCCTAGTACTTCATTAAACATAAAAAATGGATAATTTTAAATAATATGGTCATGATATGCCATATCTGAACCTAAATCAATTTATTTTTTAGCAACATAGAAGATCATTAAAAATTATCTGATTAGAATAACATAATGTTTCCATGCCATCAAATGGCATAATACTATTAAAAATAATGCAAACAAAGAAATTTATTAATTGTATTTATAGGACAACTTTTAACTTTGTCTAATGTTATCTATAACTTTAACTTGTCCATGTATTTTCCCACAAAACCCCTTCTAATGACAAAATAGGACTTTCACAAGATTGCAATCATGACCCTGTAGACCTGTTAAATTTTTATGAGAAAAAAATGTATGAATAAAATAATGGATATCAATGTTACAAAAAAAATACTCTCACCACATTCACATAGAGACATCGATTTGAGATTAACTCTTCTGATGATGACCACATTCCCAATCTTTGATCTATGCACATTGAGCTATGAAAACAACACAATATCTCAAACCTAAAACCTATTTATACATAAACCTTAAAATGTGTCATAAACCATTCAGATATATCTAGTTACAAGATGTTAATGATTACATGCCATAACAAAAAATACTACTATACGAAAAATGAATATATTACAAATTCTTTATGTTATTCAAAGGATGTATCTTACCTTATAATTATAAAACATGGTTTTATCAAAAATAATATCACAACCCTTTTAACCTATACATAATTTTACAAGAATAAGAATCAAATTAACTCAAATAATGGTATGTGTGTGTCCAGCGTTAAGAAAAAACATAATATTTAAAACCAAAAACCTATTTTTACATAAACACTAAGATGTAAAATTAACCATTCACATAGCTCTATCTAAAATAACCTAAAGAATATGTGCCATCAAGAAACATAACACTATGAACAAAATCAAGGAAAATTTGATATTTTTTTTATTTTAATTATTAGGGTAAATAGAGGGTTTGGACTAGGCCCCACAATTAGAGAAAATAAAATATAAGGGTGGAAAATCAATATGAAATATAAATTATTTTGATCTACTTAGAAGTAAACCACATGGAACAAGGGAAATTTTAGTAACTTATCTACAAACTAGCCTACAATCATTAGTAAACTAGCCAAGGCATGCTTCCATAGATCATCAAAACTATCACCATATGTTCTACCCATTATGTCCCATTTTTGGGAGCAAAGGATCATATTCATTGGTATAGGGAACTTTTTGGGCTTCATTTTTTATTTCAAAATTTGTTCCAATCATTCATATCTCCAAGAACTGATTCTGGAAATAATGGGATAAAAATGTTAATCGAATCAAGGCCTTAAAATATTTCACTTAAAATTAAAACTCACATTAATTTTATTAGTATTATTTATGGTTCTACCATATCTTCTTCCACTACATGATTCTTCACCTTAGAGTTTTCAATCGTGTTATCCATATTATCTAGTCATGATTTAGGAAGACTTAGTTTTTGGGTATTATCTTCCAATGCCAAATCTATATATTTTTTCTCATGAGGACCAGTGTCATCCTTTGTAAGTAGATCAAGAAGGGGCTCTTTCAAACCAAGATGTTTCACCATTTTTTTAAAACTATTATAGGTAGTTTCCAAGTGAAATATTTCAAATTATTTGTGATAATGAAAGGGTAACCCCTTATAATCTAGGGATCATGACTAAGATTAACCCTCCACTTATAAATCATTTTTTCCTAGAAGATATTTTCAAATATCAATGCCAACAAGGGTTAAGGTTAAGGTAGTATGACAAAAATGCATTTTATAATAATATGTTAGTGGAAAATACTATAGGATAATGTTAATAGCTTTGAAGTAGGATTCATCCATAACTAAAAAGGAAGATGAAGCAAATGAATCTATATGGGATTAGTGTTGAAGGACTCAATGAGGGAAATAAAATATAGGTGTCAATGTTTCATTAGTATAAGGTTTAGATCCTACTTCTAGTCCTAAAAACTATCTAAAATTACAACCTTATCATTAATGAGTTCAAATGATATGTAATAAATATTCATTTAACATAGGGATAAATTTCAAGTTTACCTTAGATAATGGGATACAAAACCATATGATATAACCATGTAGATCAATGATACTTCACTAATAACTATTAAAATGATCGATCATTGGACTCTACTTGTGAGCCATTCTTTAATGTAAAGCATAATTTCAAATTCTTCCCCATTAAAAGTAACCAATGGAGTTTTATTTTAAGGATACATAGGTTTTTCCATAGTTTAAAAAATGACTTTAGACATGAGAACGCCTCTAAAAAATAATTAGGGTATTTTTAAACCTCCTCTTGCTACCACATCTCTATCTCACCAAGCTATAATATGTCGTTATTGGCTTCCTTCTCCATCTGCACCTCTTTTTTTATTATATATTTTTATATGACTTGTTTGGCTCTAACATTTGGTCTATAGCCACTAAAATGATATTTTTTCCAAAGCCTCAACACTAGTGCATTGGATCTCCCTTATATTTCTCTTCTTATACACTCGATGATCCATTATCATTATTGTCACTGCCTTACTTCTATGTCCAAAATCCCCTACTCACCCTATCATCAACCATTCAAATTTTAGGCTAAAAACCCTATCTCAAATAGATGCGCTCATTGTCACTCAATATTTTTTTAAGCTGTAGTATTTTCCACTATAAATGATCTTAGCTTCTAATGATAAAATAAGGATTTGTAAGAAATAAAATAATGACCCTTAATACTTGTATATAATTTTATGAGAAGAAGAAATGTATGGATACAAAATAATTGGCATTATTATCAATAAAATAATGAGATAAAGACAACATTTTCACCAAATTCTTATAAAGGTAGTTATTTGAGCTTAAATTACTAGTGAATGACTACATGCCCAATCCCTAATCTATTCACATTGAGATATAAAAAATTCATAACATGTTTCACACCCACAACCTAATACTATGTATCCCTTGGCAATAAGATCCATAAACCATTCATAGAGCTCTATTTACAAGAATCCAATGATTCTATGTTATCAAACAACATCTTATTATAAGAGAATGAAGAAATAAAAATTCAAAAAATATAACTTGATCTAATGTTAACTTTGAACACCATATAATTAAAAAATTGGATTTCAAAAGAATGTAATCATGACCCTGTAGACATGTATATAAGATTATGACACAAATAAACATATTGATTAGAAAATTTAACATCAATGTCATTTAAAAACTTGAGAAAAACAAAATATGCTCACCACATTCATGCAAAGACACTAGTTTGATCTTAACTCACCTGAAAATAATTGCATGTCCAATCTCTATCCTATGTACATTGAGCTATAAAAATACCAAGCCTTCACTATCCCACTAAATAAGGAAAAGGAACTCTCAAAATTTCTCTTATTGATGAGGAGCTCACATATAAATTGGATTTTTTAAATAAAATTTTATTATAAGCATTATTTGGGGTTAATAATACATCAAATGAACCTATGCATCTTTACATATCATTAAAATTGAATAAAAATTTGATAAAAGACATCGAATGTGGCATAAAAATATTTTCAAAATAAACCTCTTAGTGAGGCAAAATGCACCTATTGAATTTTTTGATTTATTGGTTGCTCATCATTTTATATCTTCTACTTGGTCATAGATGGGCCAATGCATCCCTAGTAGTAGGACTCCATCTTTCAAGCATGGGCCAACGAGTATGTGCATTGTATTAGCATCATGTAAATGTGATTATATTCATAATCTAACTTCAAGTGTCCACCTTTAATTAGAAATAAAATAAAGGGCTCATTCCAGAAGGTGATTGCCCATTGATGTAAAGATATGAACAATTACTATTGGAAAAAAGTACATAATTCTAGTCAACATGTTAAATGACCATAATTTTTTGTTTCTTAATTAAAAATATAACTACATAACTCAATATGATAAACATGAAAACACTAACCTTAACCTCATACCATAGTGACTAGTATGAGAAGAAGATAACTCATATTAAATTTGTCTCTGATAAGCTATATATAATTTGAAATAAGAATGATAGTAGAAACATGAAAAAAAGGTTTCTATACAAGTACCTTTTGCTAAACAAAGTAACTAAATCTAGAAGTAGTAGCCATAAATAATAATACCAACTAAAACATGAATAAAGGCTTATCTAATGGAACCTTTACATAAAACTTTTAGAAGAAGAGAAAACCTTCCTGACCCAGTTGTATATTAGGCAGGCACAAAAATCAAAAACAACTCATATAGTCATGCAAAAAAAACTACAAGCCATAATGAAAATGAGAATATAGGGCTCTAGTATAAATGAGGTCATGATCCTATAATGTTGCATAAAAGTATGACTTTTGAACCCCAAATTCTTAAGAATAAATTGACAACACTTTATAGCATAAGAAGAATCTAGTGACATTTTTTAATATTATTTTATTAAACATACAATTGTCCTAAGCAAATCTAAAGCTTATTAATTCACTTACAAATAAAATGGCACTAACAGAGCTCTATCTAAATCTAAATCCATTTAATTCTATGAATTAAAAAAGGAAATTAATAAATATCTATTTACAAGAGAGGGATAATTCCATGTTATCAAAAAACATTATACTATAAAAAATATTGAAAACATAAACAATCATTAGTGTTATTCACAAGACAAATCTTACCTGTATCTAATACTATCCATGATCATAACTTATCAAAGTAGTGAAACAAGACATCAAAAAATAATTAAATCACAACCATGTAGACATGTACACAAGTTCATTAGAATAATAATTGCATTGAGTAATCAAAGATAACCTTGAACAACCCATATAGTCATTCAAAAGAAAATGGAGGATTATTTCTAATATGCCTTGTTAACTCACTTGGTAATTGTTGCATGTTTGGTCTCTAGGACCTATATGTGTTGATCTATCAAAATACCAGGGCTTCGTTGTCCCAAAAGGACTAACACAAGAGTAGTAAGAGATCTTTGTTTACAAGAAGTTAGTGATTCCATGTCATCAAAATGCATAATACTAAAAGAAATTAGATACGGATATTTTTTTGTGATATTCAAAGGATAAATCCAACCTATACTTGTGTACAAGATTTCCCATAAAGAACCTTTTCTAAACCTATAAATATAAAACAACTAATAGTGTTTGAACACTAGACCTACCACCAAAAAAATAAGAGCATTTCATTTACAAAAAGCCAATGACTTCCTATTATTAGAAAACATAATACTATAAAACAACAATGTAAACATACACAAAATTTTGTCTTATTCAGAGGACAAATCCTTCCTACAATTGATACAATTTAGTTTGTCATCAAACTCCTTCTCTAAAACCATAAAATAAATATAGAAATTTATTTAATTTGAAATCCTCATACAAACTTACTCTTGGTACAATATCTTTCTTTAATAAATGGTAAACTTATATATAAATTAATGATGTATTAAATAAACATTTCCATTGGGTAATAACACTTAACACAATGGCATATATATCCACATAACAGAGTTGCCAACAAAAATTAAAGTTATATGTTCCATGATTTCAATTTATTTACCACTCGCCCTTCTTTATTATCCACTTTATTATCACTATTGAGCACCTCACCATTGATCACTCTTCAACCCTACGATGCGAACATGCCAATATGCACCATGTGTTAGAAGTAGGGTGATGTTATTGTATTCATCTTCTAACAACTATGGTGGACCGTCGATTGATTATAGAACACAAGGCTCAATCCCATAGATGAACGCCTACGAGCATAAAAATACAAATATCTTACTGTGATGATGAGATGCCGACAATGTTTTGAAGTGGTTATGTAACTATATAGGAAAGATGAAAAAGCGTTCAATTAGTGAGGAATGGTGCGCTTCATGATTTTTTAAAAGTTGAAAAGGCAATTGTAAAGTAAAACCACCCACTTAAAAAACGACAAAAAACTTAAGGTGTAAATTTTTTAATGCAAACAAGGCAAATACCGCACTTTCACATGGATAGAATGCTTGCTTTATTAATTTAAGGCAGGCTAATACCACGCTTTTACACGGATAGAATGTTTCTTTTCTCTGAAAGTGTCTTTGAGAAACCAAATTGTAGAAGATTGGTATTTCAATAAAGTGACTTGTCGGATTGTAGGGATGTGAT
This sequence comes from Torreya grandis, assembly GCA_037957365.1. NCBI lineage: Eukaryota > Viridiplantae > Streptophyta > Pinopsida > Cupressales > Taxaceae > Torreya > Torreya grandis. The sequence goes on along the minus strand of JARHVA010001413.1, from coordinate 2,993,550 downwards.
GGTGGCCCATTAGAAGAAAGAGAATAACTGCTATGGAGCTTTTAATTGACAGTAAAGGGCATTCTTCCTGTTCAAATTGTATACATATTCCTCCTCCTTTTGAAAGAAAGGAATGAAATGAAAGCGAGTTTTTCTCTTTTGACCATTCTTTCAGCGACAAAGTGCTATGGAGAAAGAGCAGCCTAGAAAAAAATTTACCATGCAAGCTTGCATTTATACAGTTCAAAACTGTATATAGGGGGGAGATAATTTAATTTTTTTTCTTTTTTTGATATGTCGAAAGGTATTACATGGAATCATTTAATTATATAGAATATCGGCATTTCAGTTAAATTATACAGGATATGATTTTGGCTTTAACTTTTTGACTCTCCATATCAAATATTTAGAAAAATTTATATATTGATAAATAGATATAAACAACTATCATCCTCAAAACTACAACCCTTTAAATAATACACATCTTTTTTACTGTTATTTTTCATTATAAATGCCTTTCTAAAACAGTAAAAGGTAAAAAATCTTTCCATACAAGTCTGGTTAATATAAATACTAATGTGAATTTACTGTTCATGAGATTTGCATGAACTAAAGGTGATCGAGGAGCCATCGGACAAACCATATTAAAGACCAAATGCTAAAAGTAATGGGGAAGAACCAAGTTGATCCGCAGATTGCAGACCATGTTCCTCAAGCGTACGCTATTCTTCTCTTCATGATGGCATTGTATTTTCCAATGTGTAGTCTTGCCAACACAAAGATAAATAATTGTCCTGTCAGAAGATCAACCTCATCTTTCGTTGTTTATGTTCATTACAGCGAGTAAAGTACGCCCAAAAAAACAAAACAACCAAACATTATCTATCGTTTTTCCTGTCCAGTACGTTAAATTTTTACACCCAATTCCTCGGAGCTTTCAAATTTAAAATATGAATATCCTTTTTTTTAATATAAAATTATATAGATGTAATGTATAACAATATGCTAGATTAAAATATATATTGATAGTGTAATAATAATGATATTATATATATTATAAAAAGTAATATTAAATATGTTAGTAATTAGAAGATTGTAATTTAATTGGTGAAGATAATGTTTGGTTAAATTCATTCATTAAAATATAAATTTTTCTACATATTTGATATGAAAATTTAAATAAATTTCAGTAACGTGAATGTTTTTAATTATAATTGTTCAACCAAAAAAATTTAAAATTTAAATATAATTCAATAAATCTAAATATATTAACATTCCATATATAATAAAATAAAATACTATCACCAAAAACTTGTTTAACAGCCTTAAGCGACTGTCTAATTTTAATCCGGGTTTCCTGTATTATGACATTAGCTAAATGTTGCTTACTTTTTGTTTCTTTTTGTCCCGTTAAATCTATACAATCATAGTTTGTGCTCAACGACAATAACCATGGATTTGGCAGTTTGGCTTCTCCGTTCAATTGCAATCACGTAGGTGATGGTAAGAATGAATTTTTAAAAAAATTAAAAATGATACAAAATGAAAAAAGAAATAAACTCACAATTGTCTATTTGTTGAAATCCATCAAATGTTGTTTGGTGGTTTAGATTTAGTTCATAATGAAGATATGATTGGGATATCTTGGATTTTGTTTTTTTTTTTGGTTGAAACTAGAAATATTTATGAGATAGTTATTCAATTAAAGCGTTTGAGCAATTAAAAAGTTTGAGATCGATGCTATCCTTTCAATAAAATAATTTTTTTTATTGTTTTATTTTTTTATAATTTTTTATTGATTTTTTTTTATTATAATTAAAATAATTATATAAAAAATTTGATTGTTAAATACCAACTAGATAATATAGAACCTACAGCGATTCAAATTAAACAGTTAAAAATTAAACACTTAAAAGTGTAAACTGGTGAAAAGCATGCCCATAAGATTTAAAAATTTAGTTTCTTTGTAATGAATACCCTAACTCATTAGTCTATACAACCTTTAAGAATTATATATATATATATATAAAGTTTTCAATTTTAAAATTTAATCAATATCATATTAATTTTTTTCATTCTTACTCTTAAGAGATGGTAGTGATCCCTTTTGGGATGGCTTTTATCAGAACATGTCTTGTCAACATTCTCATAACTATGTTATTAATTCTCTACAACAGTGTTCTTCTCTCTCAGTGTCACATGTAGGTTGGACTTCTTTGCTTCCATGTTCTTTGCGAACTCAAAGGTGGGGCTCTTCACCCCTACAAGCCAATGAAAATGGAGTTTCCATTTAAGAGTCATTAGGATGATTGACAACTACCTCTAGACAAAGGCTTTTCTAAGTTAGGTTTAGTTATTCCATTCCTTTGTCCACACTAGGATACTGAAGCTCAAGTGGATGGTGATCAATATGATTTTCGTTCTTTTTGGGACCCTATCACTAGAGAGAAGGATTTATTGGGTTCAAATTGGGGTGATCTACTTGATCAAGAACCCTCCTTTACTGACTTATTTGTTACTACTACTTAATATCTTTATTTCCCCTACATTAGAGATTTTATAGACTCGATTTAATAGTTTGTTGGTTCTAATCCAAACATGGCCTAATTGTTTATTGTTTTTACTCTTGAACTTGGCCTTGTTTATCTTTGTGGAATGCTCTCATATCACCTTCTTTTTTTAACAAATAAACTTGTAAATATTGATATATTTATGTGAATAATATAAACTCGATTTAATTAGAAAAAATACTACTTCATTTTATTTTCTTAAAAATTTAAAAGAAATATTGGAAAAGTTAAAAAATAATTAAATAAATAAATCTTATTTTAAGTTTTTTAATAAATAAATGTAAAAGTTATATATTCAATAAGCATTTATGAAGTAACATTAATATTAAATATCCCAAATCAAGATTTATGCATGTTATAATTTTTATATATATTTGATTAGTTAGAAAAATTAATATGGTCATTTACTTTTTTTAATTGAAATTTTATTTTTTATATAGATTAGATATGTAGAATGTTTTTTTGGTTTTGTGTTAAGGATCGAGAAGTATTCATTTTGCCAAATTCAATTGGGACACGATCCTTACTTCATTCTTTTTTATATTCTTTAAAATTTATATTTTGATGGATGATTAGACAGCACCTTTTACACCATCATGCTTATCATTGAACTATAACCCACTGAATAATATAGTCATTTTAAGACATATAATTTTAAAAACTTTACTGCCTGTAATCAAAGAAAAAAGGTATCTCTATGCTTATGTAAGACTTATATGAGAGTCATCTAATAAATAAATTAAGACAGAGCACCGAGTCCACGGAATTTAAGCTGTGAGCAAGTATTGACAGAGAAAGTATTTAGTAAATAATAAATGAATTTATGGAGGTAATGGTTAAAGTAAATATATTTGTACGATCTATATTGAAATCTCATTATATTAGAAAACATTTTACTAATTGAACAACAAAATGGAACAGAGGAAACTGAAATCTTAGTTTATATTCTAGATCCGGTATGAACTGAGCGTACCAGTACCAAACAATTACCTTGTATCTAAAATATAAATAATTCTATAAAGATAAACCATAAGGCAAAGTGGTGTACTAAGTGGGTCCTGGTTTCTTTTAGAGCTGGCTATGGTCCAGAAGGTCCGAGCTGTAAAGTCGTATAATTTTACTCCAAAACCAAGGCGACCGTAGAAATAATAATGGGCCAAAAGCCATATCACGCCTTCCCGAAGAAGATCAACATCATGGAAGGAGTTCGTGTCTCATCCACTCCATACCATGTTATATACAAATACACAGGTCTGCAGTAGTTGGTTTGAGGAGGTGATGAGCTTTTGAACTAACGGATCTGGGAGGTAATGTCGTTGTTGAAGCCTTCTGTGGAAAACCTATATCTAAGCCGGAAGGAAAAATGAGAACCACAATCCACCAGACACTAACCTCAGAGGCAGCAACAGTACTCAGAAATGCCGTTGGATTAGCCAGGCGACGCGGCCACGCTCAGGCCACGCCCCTACACGTTGCCGCTACGTTGCTCACCTCCGATACTAGCCTCCTGCGCCGTGCCTGCTTACAGTCGCACGGCGGCGTCTCGCCTCTCCAGTGGCGGGCACTGGAAGTGTGCTTTAACGTTGCCCTAAACCGCCTGCCTGCCGCCGTCCACCACGGCCAGCCTTCCTTGTCCAACGCACTCGTCGCCGCCCTCAAGAGAGCCCAAGCGCACCAACGGCGGGGGTGTATTGAGCAGCAACAGACGCAGCCTCTGCTGGGCGTGAAGGTGGAGATGGAGCAGCTTGTCATCTCCATTTTAGACGATCCCAGTGTCAGCAGGGTCATGCGTGAGGCCGGGTTTTACACGACCCATGTCAAAAACAGCGTTGAGGACTCTTTTGGGAGTTCCAACCCAGCCTCAGATTTGTCCTCTCTCATCAGATTTAGCAACACGGAAGACACGGGCGACCGTAGGATGCAGCTACAGTGGAGCACCGAGAGTCAAGATCAGCATACAAAACAGCTAGATCTCTACTCATTAAGACCGTTAAAGCCCCAGAGTGAAGCGGCTGAATCATTTTCTAAAGACATGAAATCGCTGCTGGAGGCCCTGGCCTTTCAAAAGAGAAAAAACGCTGTAATTGTAGGCGAGGAGGCAGTTTACACACAGAGTATTGTTCGCGAGCTGATGGCCCGCATTCAATCAGGAAATGTTCCGGATGTTCTTAAAACTGTACAGTTCATTACCCCTGAACTGTTTTCCTGGGTCCTCCTGAATAAAGATGACGTCCAGAGGAAGCTAGCAGAACTAAACAGAATGATAAGCAGCTGCTGCAAAGGCGGGGTTATTGTTTATGTCGGTGATCTACGTTGGATGATAACAACAGCCCACGATTATAATAGCAGCACCTATTATTCCTATTCTCCTGTTCAGCACGTTATTGTGGAAATGGGGAGAATGTTAGGGTTTTATGGTGATAAGCTCGGTTTGGTGGGAACAGCAACGCATTCGATGTACATGCAGTGTAAAATAAGGCAGCCGTCTTTAGAATCCCAGTGGAAACTGCAGCTCTTCATTGTTTCTGCTGGAGGCCTTGATTTGTCTCTTCACACCAGGTCAGTCAACAGTACTTAAAGTAGGCACTCGATAAGATATTATTCTACAATTACAGTAGAATCTCATTTTGAAACTTAGGAAAGATAGTGTTATAGCATGTAGTTAACCAATTACTTAAGTAAATCAGTTCTGTAAGAAAGAAATTAGGGTAAAACTAGCCAAAGATAAAGGATAAAACATGCTAATGCTTGAAAATTTGGGATTTTTTTATTTTTTTATTTTTATTTATTTATTTATTTATTTATATATATATATATAGATAGTAAGTATTCATAGTTTTTAGTGAAGATTTTTTAAGACTAATTCTCGCCTTTGGCAGTCGCAATATTGTGACCGTCAATTTCTTATATTGTAGAATTACAGGCCACATAATCAAATCTACACCATGCTAAAATTGCAGTGTGATATTTCTCCAGTTCATATTTTAGACGAGGTTTATTTTGGCATTTTTGAAATTCAATTATAATTGGATTTTAATGTTAATTTTTAATTTGGGAAGTAGTATTATCTCTTTATTTATTTAATTTATAAGTTCTGTATTTAGTTTATACGAATTTAAGTTGTATTTAGTTAGTATGAATTTAACTTTATATAATATATAAACATCTTACTTCCATGATAAATTCTATACTTTATATTAATTTAAGTTTGATAGCCCGATTCCTCAATAAATTCATTTTTATAAAAATAATTATTAAATTTCATATAATTAAAAAGGGTTATTTCAATTTTTATTTTTAAAAGATTAAAAATATAAATATATAAAAAAATTCTTATTAATGCAAGATTTGTATGTAATCCTTCATATTCTACTTTCTCAAAATACATAACAAATTAATGAGGAGTCTAAATAATTGTATTTAAATCTAAATCTGTAATGAAATTAGTAAATAAAATATTAAAAAATTTATTGAAATAAGATTATTAATAAATATTATACAGTAAGGAAAATAGGGAAAGGACGAGTAAAACATTTTTAAATATAAATATTGAAAGAGGTGGTAATGAGAGTATAGTATTATAAATAAAGAAAAGTTTTTTTTAACTATTGTTTTTATAAAAAAAAAATAATAATAATTGAAAAAATATAATATAAATAAATATAAAAATATATATTTATTAAAAAAAGTATGTAAAATCAAGTTGAAATGGCTCAAGTTATAAATTTTAATTGTTAAATTTCTATAACTTAGCAACAGATTAACTCCACAATAAATTCACAGACATAAATCTGATTTATAACGATTAATACAACTGGGTTAATTAACAACTAATAATAGCGAAAGCAAAAAAAAACAATAAGCCAATACAAAAAAAAAAAAAACAATAACACAGATATACCCAGGAAACCCCAATGCGGAGAAAAACCTACAAATGTTGGATCTTCTATTCAGCCTAACAGCAAACTTCTCTTTTGCAAAAAATACAATGTATGAGTTTGCTACAGCGATCTTACTTTTATAGAGAGCCTAACTGCTTTACTTAGTGTGCAAGAAAAAGAAGCTTTCCTTAGCATGCAAGAAAAAGAAGCTTTCCTTGCTTTCTTTGGATTTTCTATTTTTACACTTAAAATCACACTAGGATCTATCTCATCCTTACAAACTCAGAAACATTTTAGAAACTACTGTTGTTGAAAATCCAACTCCAATTGTTTTAAAGCATATCTAATCTTGAGTTGCTTTAAAATAATTCCACATTCCACCTTTCGAGCTACAAAAATCAACACTCCCTCTTAACAAGGAAGGTGTTCTACACCACACCCAACTTGTCCCTGAAGAATTCAAACTTGCTCTTCATCAAAGCCTTCGTCAGGATATCTGCAATTTATTCATCCATAGGAATGTAATTGAGCTTCACTATCCCCTTCTCCACACAATCTCTGATGAAGTGATACTTGATCTCAATGTGCTTTGACTTGTCATGAAACACTAGATTCTCAGAGAGTTTGATACAACTATGATTATCACAATAAATGACTGTAGGATCTAGCTCCTAATTAAAGAGCCCAGCTAAAAGTTTTCAAAGCTAGATAGCCTCACATGTAGCCATGCTGGCTGCCATATACTCAGCCTCTGCAAAACTTAGTGCAACTAACTTCTGTTTCCTGCTGTACCAAGAGACTGCTCCTGATCCTAAACTGAAATTACACCCTAAAGTGCTCTTTCAATCAGCTATACTGCATGCCCAATCTGCATCAGTAAACCCCTTGAGCTTCACTCCATCCTGCTGAACATACTTTAGCCCATAATCAACTATGCCTTGGAGATATCTCAAAACATGCTTCGCAGCTATCCAGTGAACACGTTTAGGTTCCACCATAAACTGAGTGAGTGAGATCACTGCAAAACAAATGTCTAGCCTGGTGTTGACCAGATACATAAGAGAGCCTATCAACTGTCTGTATAAAGTAGGGTCCACTGCCTCTGATCTAGAAGCATCAATCTTCTTCTAGTTGGTCACAAGTGGTGTTGACATAGGCTTATAGTTTTCCATCCTGAATCACTTTAAGATATCAATTAAGTACTTCCCTTGTCCAAGGAAGATTTATCCCTATTTCTACCACAACTCCAATCCCAAAAAGTAGTGCATCAACCCCAAGTCCTTCATCTCAAACTCTCCTGCAAGATCCCATTTGCAGTGTGCTATGAGCTCCTCTGACCCTGTGAGAAATAGGTCATCAACATATAACAATAATATGAGAATAGGTCATCAACATATAACAATAATAATAGGTCACCTGAACATAGTATAGGATCGAATTTGCCTCACTCTTGATGAAGCCCACACTTTGCAAGTAATTATCAATACATGAATACCATGCCCTAGGAGCCTGCTTGAGTCCATACAATGCTCTTTTCAATCTGCATACATGAGAATCCCTCTCATGTGCTTCAAACCCTTTTGGTTGTTCTATATAAATCTCTTCCTCAATCACCCCATTGAGGAAGGCCATCTTTACATCCATCTGATGAATCCTCCAACCCATATGTGCTGCTATAGAAATGATAGCTCTTATGGATGAGTACCTAGCTACTGGAGCAAAATTCTCATCATAGTCGACTCCTTCCTTCTGTGAAAACCCCTTAGCCACAAACTGAGCTTTGAACTTTTCCACACTACCATCTACAACATGCTTAATCTTATACAACCATCTCAAGCCCACCACAGACTTATCTTTTGGTCTTGGTACTACCTCCCACACACTGTTATTCATGATGGAAGAATACTCTTCCACCATGGCATCTCTCCATACTTGGTGCTTGGATGCCTCCTACAAGCTAGAAGGCTCTACTTCAATTAATTCACTCATAAGTGCCATGCAATCTGAATAACGTCTAGGAGCCCTTCTTTGTCTGACTAAATCTTGAGAATCACCTACATATTCTTGAGCCTCTCTTAATGTTTACTCAACTGCCCTATTTCTCCTCATCTCACTAATAGGAATCTGAGGCTGAGGAATTATTTGTTCCTCTATCTGATCATCCTGCTTATTCTGCTCTCCAACTTGTGTGACTAAAGTTTGAGGAATTTGTGCTACCTTCTCATAGGGGATCTGGTTCTTGTCCAGGAAGCTCAGCACGGGCACCCCTCCTATGTTGATGCTAGACCACAGTGCCACCGAGCTATCTCTGTTCTTGCCAATGATGTAAGCCTGCACGTCTTACACGTTCAGGTCCAGATGATCTGCTATCATGAAATAAAACTACGATGAGTCTAGGTTCATGCCGCTCCCCACCACTCTATTAGATGGAAACCCGGATAGCTTCCAGGTGATGTAGGTCAATATGTCCACCAAATTTGACACCACTAGGAGGATCACGTTGGGGCTATGCTTCACCAATAGTAGCAAGCTCATCCCTGATCTATGTCAGCTTGGACAAGTAAGAGGTCACACTCTCACCTTTGGACATCTTGGTATTATGCAATTTTTCCTTGAGCATCATCTTACGACTCTAATAGTCACTCTGATAAAGTTTTGTGAGTGAATCCCACATCTCCTTGGTGGTGTCTTTCCATGAAAAATGAGGAATTAAATGATCTCTTACTCCATCCAAGATAATCCTCTAAGCCTTGGGCTCTTTAGCTTTATGTGAATCTAAGGCAACAAGATCATTTATTGGTGGAGTCATTTATGTGCTAGCATAGATCCACAGCCTGTTCTCCTTGAGAACAGATGTAATTTGAACCTTCCATTGCAAGAAGTTAGATACACCCTCGAGCCTGTCCTCGTATCGAATGTTGGTTTCCATAGCCACAAAAAGAACTGAGGATGAAGAGACTAATTTTTTTTCTTGAAATATGTGTTACAAATCTTGGCTTCGTATTCAGAGTTTAGAGCTCTGATACCATGTTAAATTTCTATAACCCAATAATAGATGAATTCCATAATAAATTCATAGACATAAATCTAATTTATAACCCAATAATAGATGAATTCCATAATAAATTCACAGACATAAATCTAATTTATAATGATTAATACAACTGGGTTAATTAACAACTAATATCAGTAGAAGCAAAAAAAAAAAAATAAGCTAATACAAAAAATAAAAGACAATAACACAGATATACCCAGGAAACCCCAATGCGGGGAAAAACCTGAAAATGTTGGATCTTCTATTCAGCCTAACAGCAAATTTCTCTTTTGAAAAAAATACAATGTATGAGTTTGCTACAACAATCTTACTTTTATAGAGAGACTAGCTGCTTTCCTTAGCATGCAAGATAAAGAAGCTTTCCTTAGCATGCAAGAAAAAGAAGCTTTCCTTGCTTTCTTTGGATTTTCTATTTTTACACATAAAATCACACTAAGATTTATCTCATCCTTACAAACTCAGAAACATTCTAGAAACTACTGTTGCTGAAAATCCAACTCGAATTGTTTTAAAGCATATCTAATCTTGAGTTGCTTTGAAACAATTCCACATTCCACCTTTCAAACTACAAAAATCAACATTAATCCCAATGAATGTAATAAGAAGGAATAACTATAACCATTTATTTATTTATAAACAAAAAAAAAATTAGATAAATTACTTATTTTATTTATGTAATATATGTTTATTTATTTAAAAGAATTTGTAATAAATTATTTTTTTTAATATATTATATATCTAATTTTTAATAGATGGAAATACATTTTTGAGTTAAATTAAATACATACATTATAATTTTTTTTAATTTTTTTTTAAAAGAATATAAGTTATCTTAATGTGTATGTCATAATTGAATGGATAATATAAAATATCAATTGAATTATTCTTCATACTTTAATTTGGCCTGGTTACATCTATTTTGGATCTAAAGATCTCATTAAGGAGAGGTGATTGAAAACCCCGAAATAGTTAGGGAGAGAGGAATAGGTATCCTCCTTTCTTCTGCCTTTATCTCCACTCTACTAGGTAACATATATGTACATAACTCTAACTTAATCTAGTTAGGCATGAAATTCTTCGTATTTTAATTGAATTTAAATAATAATTTTCTGCTTCCTATTTAAAATATAAATTATTAAAACATTTAAATTTAAAAAGAAAATTTGGAAAATCTGTGTTAAAATTTTGACTAGTTTATGATATGTTAAAAAATGTACTATTTTTTCCTCCCTTTCCAAAATAATTAGACTTTAAAGAGAGTTAAGTCTAAAATTCAAGCTATTATCTTATCTCATTAATGTTTAATATATATTGTATGTATGGATGCTATAGAATATCAATTGAGTTATTTTGCATACTTTAACTTAGTTTAATAACACTTATTTTGGATTCAAAGCTCTCATTAAGTAGGAAGAAGGAAGAGGTGATCAAGAACACTCGACAGAAGGGAGATAGGAATATGTATTCTTCCTTCCTCCGCCCTTATCTTCACTTTACTATATAATATATATGTAGATATCTCTATCTTAATCTGGTTAGGATTTAAATTCTCCCTATTTTAATTATAATTAAATAATAATTTTATTTTTGTTATTTAAAATATAAATAATTAAAATATTTAAAATTAATTTTTATAATTAAACCTTTAACATTATTCTTTACCATCTTGTTAGTATGTATCATTTTAAAAATTGTTTTATTTCTTTCTTCTTTTCTAAAGTAATAGATTATTTAAGTTACTCTCAAGTTAGAATTCAAATTACTCTCATTATTAGGAATAGACTATTTAATTGGATAAAAATTAATTAGAGTTAACATTTTTATATAGATCATTTACAATCTTCATTTAATTGAGAGTTGTCTTGTTATTTTACAATAGTTCAAATTTGTATATGTGTAAGAAGGTATCATATAAAATCATTGAATTATATATTTTTATTTATATTTAATAATTTTCATAAATAAAATTTAAATTAATGTTTTACAATAAAAATTAATATTTTAAAATAATAAATAAATTTAAATTATAATATATATTTATTATATTAAATTAATCTAAATAAATTTAATTAAAATATATATTAAAATATTTATATTTTATAATTATTTTAATTATACATTTGTTATTAACAAAAACAATGTTTATTTCCCTTATATTTTTCTATTAAATTTAATATATTCATTTTATATATAATATTTTATGTATTCACACTAAATTATTTTCTTTAATCTTAATATTCACTTAAGATTATATATTTTTCTAATAAATTATCTTTTAAAAAAATTATATTATATTTATGTATTTTAAAATCCCTTTAACTAATATAAACTATTACTAAATATCCTAATTTTTAAAATAATTTTATATTTATTTTTTATTGATAATAATTCTTATTATAAATTCTATTGAAAAGTACTCTTGTTAAACACTGAAAGATAGAAATTTGTTAAATATTTTATTTTATTGTCTTATATATATAATTATTAATTATTATATATTTATATTAAATTATTTGTCTGACTATTAGTTTATATTAATAAAAAATTTATTTTGAAATGTGGTTTTAAATTTTTCTTAATCAATATTTATTTTTTAATGTATTGAGCTCTTCTCTAGCTAAACAATTAAATACTAAAACTTAATTTAATCAAACATTTCTTCAAACAAAATGTTTCATTTAAAAAAAATTATAATAAAATAAATATTTGAAAAAATTATAATAATATTAATATAAAAACTTAATATAACTAAACTTTTTTTGAACTAAAATGTTTCATATAATAAATAATTTTATATATATAATTTTTTATTTATTATATATATTATTTTTTATTTTTTAATTTCTGATCTTTTTTTCACATATTATCTGATTTTGTATATGAAGTGAAATTAAATTTTATTATCATTTCCATCAACTAAATTTAAAAAATATTATTACTTTAAAAAATGACCATTAAAATATAACAATTAAAATAGTATTTAGTTTTTTACATTTTTATTTTAATACTATTTAAATTAAGAACAAAATCTATTAACTTTATTTTATTATTTTGAATTAAAATTTCATGAACCAGATTGTAAACACCAAAATGTATGCAAACATACTTGATAGAACTCCCACATTAGAAGGAAAGTGTTTCATCTATACAGTGCAACCTTAAGTCACATTAGAAGGAAGAAGCTTCATTTTTATGTCGGGAATTTACAAATTACTTTTTTCATATTTATTTCTTTTTTAATGATTATATATCAATTTAATTTCACAGTTTAATATTAAAATTATTAGTAATATTAAGTCATAGTTTAATGATAAAAATGATGATGATTGTATCCCAAATAAATTTAACAGAATAGATATTCTCAATCTTTAACATTATATTAAAGAAGTATTATGTACACCTAATCTATATAAAACCAAAATTTTATTTTTAAAAAAAAACTAATAACAGTCTGGAATGCTAAGCGTGTGCTCATTTGGCCTCGTTGGGGAAATCGAGAACTACTACTATAAACTCCACCAATGCAATAGATGACAGAGCCCGCCCCTGTACGCATTTCAAATATAGTTCAAACCATTTGCTGGATACAGAAACAGATTTCATCTGCGTTTGAGCTATGAGTACCACAACCTCCCCTCTTCTCCCTTATTTATTTTTTAAAAAAAACACATAAACATTCTATATGACTACTGTGTGTTTTTATTGAACCGAACTTTGCCAGTTTTACACTTCAGTAAAATATTCCATGCAAGAGGGCTTTCGATTTTAAGCTCATTAAATCTAATCATGCAGTGCGTTAAAGGAAGATGAAAAGATGGATAGTGGCCAAGTTTGCATGTCGAATGCACTTGAATTTGCCAAGTTGAAGGCTTCCACTTCAAACGATGGCATGGAAAAATTGAATTATTCTCCTGATTACAGTGGATCTCGTCTCTTACATCAAACTAACTCCATTGCCACTGTTTCCACCAACATGCACGAGACATCTAATATATTGCCATTGTGGCTTCGACAATATAAGAAATGCCAGACTGCTTCGTCGGATGCAGGTTTTCCTGAGGTAAATATAACGCTTTAATGTTAACAATATCCCTGGTTTATAGTTATCTACATGCAAAAGAAATTTCCACAAGGAATTAACTGGGATATATATAATAATTTATTCTGGTGTGATTCGTTCAGGCTTTCAGATCAAGTGAAATGGTGGAGGATTTGCGCAAGAAATGTGACAAAAATTTTGGTCACATTTATGAGCACCAGAGCCAAACGCCCTTGCAGCAGCAACAAGACATTCATTTCTCCTGCATTGCAAATCTGGGTGGGAAAGGCATGTTAGAGGACTCTAAATTACAGCAGTATTCCTCCATTGATGTTGGTATCCAAAACAGTGCAATTGCTCGTAAGATATCCTGGAACTGTCCTGTTTTGAGGTCGTCTAGTCCACGTAGCAGTGAGCATTCAAGCAAGAAATTACTTGCCGAAGAAAGTACTTTTGAATCTGGTGAAAACAGATCAAGATTGGAGGTGGAAACTACCCTTACCCTTGGCAGGTCTTCATCAGACGACCATGACAATCATAGAACTCCGAACAAGCGGAACCGACCTAATGCCGATCAACTGTGGAGCCAAAGAGCTGCAAGTTTTACAGAATCTGTGTCACCTTCTGACGGAAATGATAATTTCTGATAAAATCCAGAAACATTCAAGGGAATACTACGGCAGTTCAAAATTGAAATACTGAAATTGCATTTGAAGGTACTGGAGGAGAAAGTGAAATGGCGAAGTAAGATCAGGCAAGCCATTGCAACAGCGGTATTGCCGCGTGGGCTTTGGTTAATAATTCTTTGTAGCAGTATGCACGGTGGTTGTTATGTTTGTTAGTTTTGGATCCTAATAGTTTTGGAAGAGAAGAATATCTATGGGAAATATGTAGGGCGTCTGTATTTCACAAAGAAAACTCTGCACAAAACCCACAATAAACTACAGGAATGGATATGTTTTAGAAACATTTCCATATACCATAAGCTATAATCGCTATTTTATATGTTGCAGAAAGAAGACCTAGAGCAGCATTAGTAGAACTTCTACTTCAATGAACACGGTCATGCAGCTTTGACTTAATGATAAAAATCTGTCTGATGTTATTATTATACTAATTTGAACATGACAATATGGCTTTTGAACAGAGTACAGGTTCAATATTGTAGTATAGAAGAGGTTAAAAATGACAATCATGCCTGTTTTTAGGCTGATATTACTAGCTTCAGCAATGTATTGCCATTTCAGTATTTCAAGTGTAGATTTTACGGAATTAGACGATTACACGAAATTGTTATAATGCCCATGGAAGCCCAAATGAGACTAATATCAGGACATCATTCCCATTATTTTTTTATGTCAAAGCATCATCACAGTCTTGTCAAGATGATGAAAACGAACCATAGAAGGCTGGTAAATTTTATTTTCTCTTTTCCTTTATTATTTTTTTTGAGACACAGCAGCATCAGCTGAAGACCAGCAATTTAATTGTTGCAACGTAATCTAGCGAGCTTGGAATCCACGCCCTGATAATGTCGTCATGAATCCTAATTGTGTTATGCGTTTATTGCATTTGATATAACTCTTAGGTAAAAAAAGTAATCTGTTTATTACAGGGATTCAAATCTTAAAGTATAGATGTGATATTTCCAAACGCCACTGACATGTACAGGTCGATAAATCAAAGTATAGGTTTGAGATTGAACAATCTCTTAATGACACAATCAGCTTTATCGGTCTTGACTCATAAAAAATAAGATGAATCATTGTGTAGTATGTCTAGCGGTACAACTAATGGCATGTACCGGTTTCTCATAAAAAGGAATTTGAAATTAACTCTGTTCTGATATGTGCAGACCAACGTGATTTTTGCCTTGAAAAAAATAATTATATTACTGCTCAAACCGATAAGGATATTACTGTTATCAAACCATTAATATTCAAAAGCAGTGTAAGTGTAATAAAATGCTAAACTGTAACATATTTATTAGAAGACTAATGGCCTGCGATCAGTGTCAGCCACAGGAAAATCATGAGTCCGGACCATGTAATAAATGGTCTCCAAAATGATGGCATATTAAATGATGACATATTTATTGTAAGACTGACCATCAAAGACGAGGACTGACGATCAAAGATGAGGAGTCCGGTCCATGATATATATAATTTCTGAATGATGACACATTTATTGGAAGACTAATGTCCCAAGATCAGGTCAGCAACAGGAAAAACATGCTGATTCCGGACTAGGTAATATATCATCTCTTAATTACTGTCATCAAAATGTTATTGAAAATTATGTGTGCAAAAATAATAGATAAATACTACTGAAATTAACCATCACAATATTTGAACTGTTGTTCATATGACATTTCATAAAATACACATTAACATGTTCTCAACTGTTGTTCATGTGACATTTCATAAAATACACATGGAAAATACACTTTTATTGATTAAAAATCTGTCTTACAACTATTATTACTGTAAGTTTTTCTTCTTGAATCTTTCACATTAAAAACCTATATCTAAAATGTAGATATTACATCTTATATTTGCATTCACTATTGCTATTTCAAATGTTTAAAAAAATATATTTTAACGATTAAAAAACTGTTTTAAATTTATTCTAAAACTTATTATAAGCTTATATATATTAGCTTTATTTGACATTTTAAAATATATTTTAATATTGTAAAAATATATTTATATTTTAATTTTATTTTGTAACGCCATTTGTATAAAGGAGCTATAGATGGTTTCCATGACTATGTTTTGGAGCTACAAGTAGTTTTTTGTATGTAAGTGACATTGATTTTGTATGTAAGTGACATTGATGTTCCTGAGTCATTATGCCCAAAATTGAAGAATACAATGCATATAAAGTTGTTCTAGAGGTATCATAGCTGCATTTTTATGTATTTGTATTCATTAGAAACTCTTACGAAAGTGTGAAAAGTCAAAAGTTCTTGATTGGGTTTTGAAGTCTATTTGCAGCACTGAGTGAGCATATGAAAGTGATTAATTTGAGGTATTTTGCCATATACGGTGTAGTCTAATGGACATGATGATGACTCTGAGGTCATGGAGGTTCTATCCATGTGTTTTTTCGATTGAGTTATGTGACAAACTTGAATGTATGCTTCATATTTTCAAGACTTATTTTCTTGCAGTGAGAAGGGTTATTGTGAATATGTCTAATGGCGTGGTTCAAGGAGTGAAATGAGCTAGATGGTGATGAGGACCTAAGATGAGATTATAAGGGGTCTAATTGAAGCGTGTATGAAGTGTTTCTTTCATTTTTGGAGGCTCAATATTTTCCAAGGTGGTCAAGGTGAAACATGTGCTTTGAGAAGGCCTAATTGCATTAGGTCTCTATTAAGCCTAATGGCGGTTTTGGTACTGATGGGTGGTGACCGACTTATGTAATTATTTTTTCACTTTTGAAACATATTTTTGGATCTATTCCAAAGGTGATCCAATTATTGATAGGTTAGTGGCTGACCAAGGTGAGTCAGAGCAAGAGTCATGTATAAAAATAAGGTCTAATAGGCTTAATTTGACTAGTTAGAATATTAAGGACATGAGAGAATGAAATAGAAGTTTAGAAACTAGGTAGAGGACTTGAAGACCATCATAGAGGTGTGTTGAATATGTCGTGAAGTTATAAAAATGTTCATACATATTTTGAGCAAGGTCATATGACCTAATTTTGCCAAGTAAAGGGTTAGTTGAGTAAAGAGGTCTAATAGGTTGTTTGAAGGAGATAGAAGAGTGTGAATAAAAATATAATGGGATCATCATAATTTGAGTGAGAAACAACTATCCAAAGGTAATCAGAGGTTCTAAGTGACTGAGTTGGTGTTGTGTCACCTAGGTGGTTGATGGCTCATTGTAAGTTTGTACTTGTTAAAGGACTAGTTGAGTTGGTGCTCATTGTGGGGTTGATGCCTCAAAAACATTTGATTCATTTCGTATAGGATTACATTATAACTTGTGTTTCAGTGGGTTTAATCTTCCATAAATATTTCTCACATATCTCTTGTCTTCTTATGTTGTATGCTCTCATTAATATTTGTTTATGCATTGGTTAATGTATGTTTGTTAATCAATGCTTCATGGATGATTAATGAATTTGAATGATTATTTTAAGGGAACTAATTCATACCCCCATCTTATTATATGTATTTTCAACATTTGCTATCAGATTAGGGCATTTGAAGTAGCCATAATAGCTTAAAGGAGATTCTAACCAAGTGAAGAAGGATGGTCAATCACAAGGTGATTTCTCTACAAACAAGGATCTATTGTTTAGTGGATATAATTATGTTATTTTGAGTGTCAAGATGATACCATATCTAATGTATTAAGGACATGATGTGTGGAAATCATTTTTGGACAGATATATTACACCCCAACTCCTCTTAAAAATGTAGTAGGTAAGAATTTTAGTGACAACAATTTAAAATAAAAGAATGGTATTCTTTATAGCCTATCATAGATAAAACTTATAAATGTCATGCAGTGTATGTCTACCATAGAAATGTGGGACATGTTGAAGACTATCCATGAGGGGGACTCCAAGGTCATGTTGGTTAAATTAAAAACCCATAGAGGATAGTTTGAAATCTTAAATATGAATGGAGATGAGACCATTGTATCCTACTTATTGAGATTTGATGAAGTGGTAAACACCATAAGAGGCCTAGGTGAATAATTAAAAGATTCTACTATTATCCAAAAAAATTTAAGATCTATAACTCCCAAGTTTGATTATAAAGTGTTTGTTTTTGAAGAGATGTAATATCTAAACAAGCTAGAGATGGATGGACTTCATTGCACCCTAAAATCCTATGAGATGAGGACAAGTGAAGGAAGACCTGCATAGAAGGAAGCTATATTCAAGGCAGAAAAGATGTCAAAAGAGAAAAAGACACAAAGTAAGAAATTCAAATACCATGATGATTCTTATATTGATATTGATGATGATGAGTTGATATCTATGTTTATAAAAAAGTTAAAAATTGGTTCAGATAAGTATAAGGGTAAGCTACCCTTCAAGTGATTTAATTATGGAGAGATTGGACACTTTACTAACAAGTGCCATCATAATCATTATATAAAGGATGATGAATAGCATGGTGATGGTCATGATGATGAAAAAAAGTATTATAGGTGTAATACGAGTAAGAAAAACTTTAGAAAGTATAATGACAAGACAAAAAAATTCAAGAACAAAAATTTTTTTACACCAAATAAAACTGCAGCTTATCTGATTAGAGTGAGAGAAGTGATTCTAATAATGACCATGAAGATACTGAGTAACTATCCTTAGGGTTAGCCTTTAGATTTATAAACTCTCTAATGTGTATTTTTCCCTCATCAACCACTATAAAATCACATTTAATTTATTAATTTCATATATCTTGGTAAACTTATTAATTATAATACAAGAGCTTATTCAGATAAGTGCACATTGAAAAAAAATGTTAATATTATTCCCTAATCAATTTACAAACACTTCAAGAAATAATGAGTCAAGATTGAATTCATTTTGATGTAACACTAGTAAATCATCATTAATTAATCAATTCAAATATATATGTATTCATATAGTCAAAGGAGCACATTTTAAAAAATCACTTAGGTGGGAAAACTAATTAGAAGTTTGATCCCTCTTCAAAATATTGGTGTTTAGGTAGATCTTAACATAGTGGGGTGATAAGATCTATCACAACCCTAATTGATAACCTTTTTAGACTCATTCACATTCGTTTATCTCCTTGTGGCATAAATCAAGGGCTTACAATTCCAAGAATAAATATATAACTATTTGCATAGTTTTAAAAGATCAAATCAGTATAAAAATGTCTATCCATCACTACCACACCTGATAATTCTAAAATTTATAGTTTTATATAAAAAGACATAATCAACCAATATGTACAATAATAATAGTCACTTATGTCCTCTACCAGGTGTTCCTATCTCTAAACTCACCCAAGCGTAACTTCTGAGAGATAATTGGATTTTCTGAATTCTATTTGTTCCTATATATTGTTTTCCTCTATATTCACTTGATGATTAAAAAATATAAGTTTATCTCTCTTTTTCATATTTTATCCTTATTCATTTCTATTTCACTTTGTCTAATTTAGTCATTTATCTTCTGTTTATTATTTTAAATTATATTTTATAGTGCATAGCATTATTCTAATCAATATATCTAATTACGATTGATACTTATATATTAATTAAAAACCATTTAAAAAATCCTTAATAAAATATTTCATTCACACTCATTGCACCCGTTAAAATTCCATGCAAAATAATAATAATAATATTGATATAATATCACATCTCAAGGTAATGCCATGGAATTTCCATGAATCCCATCATAGACACATAAATCACACCCACATATATAGTTATGCTCATACATAAAATAAAATGCATATCCAACTCCTAATAGTACCCAACAAACATTTTCCATAGCCTAGATAGCTTGAATCAAACATTTAATAGTCTCTTTCATTTTACAAAAATTAATAAACATTACCTTTAAGACTCTTATCTATATGGAAGCATCCAAACATTTAATTACACATTATTTTTCTACCTATGACTTCATAAGGCACCCAGCTATATGCCATATATAATATTCTTTAAAAAAAATCCCAAATAAAGTAAAAAATAACAAAAGAACATTAGTTTTGATGAAAAATGTAAATACATTATACACATGCAGATGGAGGAGGAGAAAACTTGATAGCTTTTGGGATCCTCATAATCTATAGTGGTATGAAACACCACATGCCACATATTTGTAAAAGTGAATACAATGTGAAATAGAATATTTTACTTGCCTTTACATTTCATTTTACTACAAAATAACCCCTTTCAATGTAGTTGTATAGCATTATGATAAATGAATCCAATTTATTGTGATTGAGAGAGTATTCATGTGCCTTTGCCTCTACCCTTCTATCACAACTCTCATGATCCCTATCAGAAACATCAATATGTGTTTGTGTCTATACGTGTGAATTGAATTTGAATTGAGTTATCTTAGGCCCATATACACTAATGACTGATGCACACTTGAATGCACTAATATTTTATCCTTGATAAATATGAAATCTTGAATAAGATTTAAAATTTTTGAAGCAATGACTTGCCAAATATATAAATATGTTTTAAATTTCAGTTAAAAAATGAACATTTTAACTATTAAAAATGTTTAAATATTTTAAACATACAAAATAATTCCATTTTAAGCAACTTAAAAGCTATAGTATCCATTTGAAATTAAGAGATGGGTGATTTTAGGTCTAGTTCAAATGTCAAGCAATGTATAGCTAGTAGTCTTTCAATGGAAATATATTTCTTAGAATAAGAGCATTGGTTAGAGTGAGGATCAACCCAAAATTCTAATTTTTGACCTTCTTCAAATTGAGAGGCATCAACTATCTGGTGGATGGTTTTAAACCCAGTGCAAATGAAATAAAAAATAAACTATATTAATATTTATACATTTTCTTTATTGTTTCCTTTTTATACTATAAATTTTAAGCATTTGAAGGGAAATGTTGAATAAATAACCATCACATTAATTTTATGACATGTAGGGTTGACCTAACAAACGTAATTTTTAAAATTAGCTAATTTTATTGTCTACATTGTCTTGATATTTTGCCTTCTAGAGGCTTCCTTTCTTCTTTTATAGGCTCTCAGATCTTATGTATTATTTTTATTATTTTGCCTTCTAGAGGTTTCCTTTCTTCTTTTACAGGCTCTCAAATATTATTTAATAGAAGTATGGGTTATGCAATCCTATCAATAGCATCCTAACACATAACTATAATAGGCATAGTCTTCCTTGTTGTTTATGCTTTAAAAAACCCATCTACTTGAAATAAAAATTAGCTAATCATTATAATCCTACCATATCCTTTATCCACTACTCTTTCCTCATCATTTATCACATACAAGTATAGTTGGTGGATGCATTTAAACATATCATCAATCCCCTAAATCACAATTTCTACCATCTTATATTATAAAATAACCTCTCAAATACTCAAATCTTTATTTTCCTAATGGTTTGGTGAAGATGTTGCATATCGATCTTCAAATCTATAAAACTAAAAATATATCTTTTAGTTGTTGACTAGTTATATGATTAATTGGTAATTAGTGCCTATGTGCTTACCCTTCTTATGAATTACATGACTCTTGAATAATGAGACTATTGAGTTGTTGAGACGAAAAATCTTTGTTGACTCTTCTTGTTTGTGAAACAAACCTACTAAAATTCTTCTCATTTGAATTTCTTGACATGTTGCTCTTATTAATACTACATATTTTATGTTTTCCAATGAGATAATGACAATTAGTTCTTTATTAGATGCCCAAGGTACTTCACCTTTTCCGAAATAAAAAACATAACCTACATAATTTTTTAATTGTCAATGTTTCCTACAAAATCATAGCTTTTTTATCCTATGAGTTTGAATTCATCTAACATTGAATATAAAATTCCATAATTTTTAGTTACACTTACGTATATCTAAATTATTTTTCCTTCTGGAGAATGAGATTCTTTTGCAGGATCCATGAACCTTGAGATAAGGCTCAAATTATACATTATATATGGCTTTGTGTATATTAGGTATATCAAACTAAAAACAAGTATTTTATACAGGGCTAGATCAACATTAGATCCTTAGTCATTATTGCTTAACTTTAAACATGTTATAATTTGTGTTAGTGCTTGATTAAAGTTTACCATATTAATCATTTTTAAAATATCCTTGACATATTTGATTTAATAAATTAATGTAATTTTTAAATTGATTTACCTCAATTACTAAAAAAAACTCCATGAGATCCAAATCAGTCATCTCAATTTATTTCTTCATGACTCCCTTGAAAAACTTAATTGATAGGCCACTTTTGAATATAAATTCAATAGCATATAGACATATAATTATAATTTAACCTTGTTCATTCATATTTGTATATAATGTAGGCTCATTGGTTCACCTAATGAGCCCATTATATAGAAGGTAATAATCAATTATGATATACCATGATCTTATAGCTTACTTAAGTCCAAAAAGTGATTACTTGAGTTTGTAGACCTTGTATCCATGACCAAATATCTCATATCCTAGTGGTTGGTTCAAATATAATTATTATTCTATAAATACATTCATAAATTTATATTTTACATCCATCTGATATATTGGTCTCTTTTTCTAATCAATAATTGTCAATATTGTTCTTATTGTGTCTAGATGAGCTACAGGAGAAAATGTTTCATTGTAGTCAACTTTAGGTTGTTTTGAAACCCCCTTTGCTAATATCCTTTCATTATGCTTCTTCACATCTCCTTGTGCATTAAACTTGGTCTTATATATCCACTTTAATCCTATCCCATCTTTTCCTTATGGAAGAACCACTAAATCCCATGTCTAATTCTTATTTATAGCATCAATCTCTTCATCCATGACATGTGCCAAATTTTATTCTTTAATTTATTATTGAGTATGAATTGAATCAACTAATTTTGAAAATAAAGTTAAAAGAGAAAACAAAACACCACTATACTCACCTTCATTTTTGTCATAAATATCCTTTAGTCTTCATGTTTTATGTTTCTTTACACTAGCCAATGTTAGGTTTGACATATTACTTTAAGCATAGTTTAAATAATTTGGACTTGATGGTCCTAAACCTAGAATGATTGTTATAAAAAAATTTGCTTCTATTTTACCTTATGGTATTTTTTGTTGTTCATTTGACGGAGTTCTTGCTTGAATGTCTGATGATGTTTTTTCACTTGACAAATATATCACTTTCAAACCAATTTGTTGAGTTTGAGTGGGTGTGGAAGGAGGTACCAAAAATTGAATATTTTTTGGGGTCAATACTTCACTATTACCTTTATTTAAACATACTACAATACTCATAATTTTCTCTAAAATTCCATCCCATGATTCTTCTTTTATGATTTGTACATATC